>JAABPQ010021502.1:34600-87708 GCA_033439865.1 Alcedo quadribrachys
CTCATAGTATCTAAGCTCAGCTATGTAGGCTGTGCTTTTCAGTGCAGTGTGCTGCCATGAAGTATAATAGGCAGGTGAGACCAGAAAAGTCTCTTTTTTTCTGTAAAAAGAGAGTTCAAGATAAAGTCAAAACATAAAAAAAAAAAAATAATAAATTCTCACTTTAATGTTGTTTTTTAATGCTCTCATGTCCATGTTTCCCTCTTCTTTGTAGCAGAGATTCGAAATAAAGTAGAATAAGGTTGGTTTTTTTTAACCAAAGATGGCTTTTTTCCATCTCTGTGAAAAATCCAGGCGTGGTCAAGTTGGAAGCCACGTGAACTGTGCATTTTCACAAATTTGAGGTACAAAACTTTCAGGTCTTTTTAGAGGTCAAATCTAAAGATCTTTTCTGTACTGGCCACCTTCCAGCCCTGGCAATGTCCTCGTTTGCTTGCTCAGTGCATGCAGAGCATCTGAGCCTATGGTGGGTTGGAAAAACCTCTTGTACCACTGTGGGCTGATCTGGGAGCAGCTCCTGGAAGTGAGAACAGGATGAAAACAACTCTCCTGATCATGATCTTTCCCTGGTGCTCTAGTGGGATGAAGGAGAAAATTGCCTCATCCAAATATGGTGGGTCAGTAAAACAAGGACAATGTTGGCAGGTTGAATGGGTGGAAAATCAGTTTAGGTAGATGATGTATTCACATTCCCCTTTAAGTCCAGAATTCCTGAATTTTATAAGCTCTCCTGCTGTCATTTCTGTGCTAAGCAACTCTGTTCCCCTCTGTCACAGCTCTTCAAAACCAGGATTATATCATTCAAAACAAAGTTCTATGAAATTTCAGAGTTCCTAAATCTTTAATTCAAAATAATGATGTTATCTGAAAGCTCGTGGTGTGTAATTCTCTACCCAGTGCATACTATATTGTACAGAGATAACTCCATCTCCAAATTTCAGTCCAAAAGAAGATGAAGTGAGAAGCTAATGCAATAAAAAGGATGAGGAAAGTACATGTCAGCAGGGGCTACATACGTGGTGATGTCAGACTGAACAGTTCATGTCTGTTTTCTACTCATAAATAAGAAAATATTTATTTTTCTCCCTCCTGAGTTTCTGCAGACCCATTTATCCTCATGATGCAGAGCTGGAAGCAGCAAAAAGCACAGGATGGGCAGGGTTCTTTGAATCAGAGTGGAACTAAAAGTTGCTGTTAGAGGTCCATGGGTTGATGTTTTCTTCCCCATGTGGATGAGAAGGGTGAGAACCTTTTCACATAGCAGCCTGAGCCAGGAAATGTTGGTTTCTTCTCAGCATCCCCAAAAAAAGATGCACCAAGCAGGCATGCTGTGCTGATTCTGCTTCTAAATATTCACTTTTTTTTTTCCAAACATGTGAGAACACAGAGAACCATAACCATGTGGAGTTGGCAGTGTGATCTCTGACCACGTGAGGTTTTTTTCAGTCCAAGGTAGCAATATTGAAGTACTTTGCAAAAACAGGCTCTAACTGGGAATTAATTCCTAGACCTCTTGAAATATTTTCATGACTGCTGAAAGATCTGTGCAAGAGAATGGGGAATTTTTTTTTGTCTTTCACTTGCTTCGTGTCAGAGCTTTGCTAGAAAGCAGAACACAAGGCAGCTGTTGTCAAGAGGCTGGAGTTCATATTCAGTGGAAATATTTGGTGTACACAGTGGTGAGCAGGGCTAGGCAAGCATGGTACCAGTGGCACTGCTTGTCAGCCTTGCTCCTTGCCTCTCAGCATCAGGTCTGAGGCAGCTTTTGGACACACTATTTGTCCTGTCTTTGAACAGGAACAAGACTTTGCTGAAAAAAACCAGCTATTGAGCTTGGGTTAGTGGCAAAATTAATGAATTTTTCAGCAGTTAAAATCAACAGATGGCCTCCAAAGAAACCACCTGAGATCAGGTAAGGCTGCAGCAGGAGTCTGTTGTGGGAACTTGATTCTATTAAGGATGAGGTCCCTCTAATTTTAATGGGTGTTTCTGCTAGCTAATTCTGCTGTAGAATGAGGTTCCCTGTTTGAATTTTCTTCTCCCATTTCCTCTTTCTCCATTCAACAGAATTAGAACTGATGTGCAAAGTGCTTATATTACTAGGAACAACAGTAGGAAACCCTTTGTTAACCTTAATTTCCCATCTAATATTTCTCTGCAGCGTCAGCTAGTCTCCAAGGAGATAGAGTTGTTGACAATAACTCCAAATTGCTCTGTAACTGTCAGATTGGGCAGCTTCTAAAAAGCAGTGTGTTAATTTTGCCCCCGCTCGTTTGTTGATGGTTGGTGTGGTTTTTCTTTTCCCAGACATCATGCAATATCTAGAACTTCTTATGTCAATCAAGTGCTAAGTAAATGACAGACCTGAGTTTCCTTAGAAACAGTATATTTCTATTAAAGGCTAAATCCAATAGGTTGCTGAGCCCTAGTCCTGGGAATCCTGCACTTTTTTAGGGAGGCAAGAGAAGGTGAGAGCACTCAGTACCATAGCAGCTCCACAAAAGAATAGGACTTCCCAGGAGCTGCATTTTATGTGAATGAAAACAAAGTTGGGATTAGCATTTTGGTATTTCAGCAGTTCTCAACCATTAAATAGGTTTGTGAAGGCTGGACATTAGAGATGTATGTTTTGGAACATCAGCGTGCTCTTGACAAGGAGAAATAAAATAGATAAGGACATGAAAAGAAAAAGATGTGAGATAAGGAATAAAAAATAAAAGGTTGATTCCTTTGCTTCACTCCTGAAGGGGGAAAAAAAAAAAAGTGAGGCGATTCATAGAAACAGTGACTCAGAGCAGTAATGATTAGTGAAAGAAATAATGAGTTTATGATTAGCCTTTTTTTCCTGTGTGTTCTCATGTTTGGGTAAAGCATATTGTTCTTCCAAATGTTGAGCGGACATTTATCACATCCTCTGTCATCATTATTAGTGACAAGTCAAGTCTGAATGCAAACAAATGGAAGAAGTAAGTGTTTATCTGACTGTGAATTCTTTCTGATAATGTCTCCTGAAATTCTTTCCATCTTGTGTACTGGCTGGAACTGAAGAAGCATTTTGGCCCTGGGACATACTGGGTGTATTGCCCAGTTAATGTTAGAGGGAAGGAGCATCCCTTTTACCTCCTCTAAAATTAGAATAAAGAGGCCAATTTAATTCTCAGGAGCTTTTGGAAGATCAATTGATTTGGGAAAAGAAAGCAACATCTTCTGGTTTTAGGCCACACCCCCTCTGGAAAAAAATAGGGGAAGAACTATATGATGGTGAGCTATGTGAAGCTGAAATAAAAGGAATTTGGGGAGCAATGACTTTGGCCATGGCAGTGAGTAATCAGTCCTTGGGGATGCTGTGGCATTGCACCAGTTTGTAATGCACAGAACCATATTTCAAATAAATTCCATAATGGCCCTTAATCAGACAACTTTTCTGACATGAAATAACTGAGATTACTTTCACATTACACAGCTTTCTCTTTATTTTCCAGTCCTCACTGAACTGAAAATACAGTAACAAATACTTTTTTTTTTCATGTGGTATTTCAGTATTTCCCTCCTGGTCTGAGCAGAGGAAGCAGAGAAGAATAAGAAAATAAATAAAATCAAGTTAGTTTTTCTGGGGGATCAAAATTGTTTAATTTGAGTTTTTGGGCAGAAGTTGGAAGTGCTTTTTATTTTTCTATGAGTTTATTTTCCTTCCACCCTGGTTGTGAACACTGTGCACTTCAAGATAACATTGTTCACAATCTTATGCAATTTATACATAAACTGTCTAAATGAAAGGGAATATTTAAGTTTGGAGAGAGCTGCAGATCTGATTACAAGAGCATTTTTGAAGGATAACAAGCATAAAAAAGAAATCAACTGGATGTTATGGAAAATAAAGTAGGGCCAAGAATCTAAGGCTAGCCAGAGAAATTAAGGCTTTTCCTTTGGAAGGTTTTAAATCAATTTAGTGTTGGTCAAAAGTGCCAGACTCATAGCAGAGGAGAATGATGCCTTGTATTTATTTGGCTGGCATGTGCCAGTGACAGCATCACTTCTTGTTTTGGAGCACACAGTTTTAGAAGTTTATTCATGATGTCTTTCCACCATATATATTAAATATTAGCAGCCCTCCAGTGAGGCAGCATGGTGAGGGGGATGGCAAAAAGAAGTGGTAGCTTTCATACAGATATGTCACCACTGGGTTTTTCAGGAGAGAGAGAGATGGCTCTCTGCAGAATACAAGAGGAAAAGGTGAAAGTTTTCCCTCTGCCTCTGGTAGTAAACTTGAAATGGCCAAAGGAAGAAACACTTAGCACTCACAAAACATGTTTGGCTTACTGGAAAACCCTGGGGACAACAGCACTTCACTGGTTTTACAGAGGCTTTGCAGTGGTAAAGCACCTGCCAGATTTTATGCACTGCTCCCCCAATCTAAATGGATGTGAGATCTTTGGGACTGACTCCAAAGGTGATGAAGTTGGTCAGCTTTCATTTCCTCTCATTCTTTGATTTCTCTCCTGAGGATGCCTTCAGTGGAACATAATACATTGATTTTATTGTTATTTTTCATCATGAGATGACAAGGACCCAGTGGGACTAGAACAGAAATCATGAGGGTGGTGGGTTATATTTTTTTGGTTGGTGGGGTGTTTGGGTTTGTTTGGGTTTGTTTTTTGTTTTTTTTTTTTTTGCTTGTTTGTTTTCTATTCTCCAAATAATATTTAATAATTTTTCTGGGACTGCTTTTTAAGGAGTTTTTCTCTCTGCTGACCAATATTCACATGGAAACTGAGGCTTCTTTGCCTTGTCTATAGCTGGGTGGTGTGAAGCTAGCCCTCTGCAACTGCTGTTCTCTGCTCTTGAAAGAAAGAATACAGAGAGTGGTTATCAAAGCCACAGCTATGTGTTTCTGTGATGGGAAAAATAATTCTCTTGATAAAATAATTTGTTCATTGCCCATATACACCAAGGAATCAGATCAATAATTAAAAATATATATATTTGCATGCATTTTTTTCTGTGCACCTTATAGAAAACTTGCATTACCTTTTCATATTTCATATTTTAATATTATTTAGAGTGAATAAGGTGATTTATTCAGCTCTAAATCTTTGCCCCACTGGACATTGGGTTTTGGCTGGATGAGTTTGAGCATTATAACCAGTGTCACTAGGCTGAAGCTTCAGAGATTGCCAGTGACATCAAAGAGCCTGTCAGCCATTTGACAGCCAAGGTAAAGAGCTTTTTTTACATGCCTGGTCTCACTCTCTTGAATCAGGGTTGCCACCTCCACTAGTAATTTAGTAGAGAAGACATTTTACTCTTCCTGCCTGTGAGATAGCATCTCCTTGAGGAAATGTCTCCTCCCAGTTTTCTGGCCTCCCTAGAGAAAAGAAACATCTTAAAGTCACGTTATTCTTTTCTGCAAGGAGCCTGTGTTTATGTCTGTACACAGCAATACCTTTGGCTTTTTAACTTTCCAACATGTACCCTCTAGTGTTTTGGTCATCTCTTGAGTGATAAGGAAAACACTGAGCCTGAAGGGTTCTGGAGGCTCTGTTTTAATTCATTTTTCTTTATTGTGGTGGTGGTCTGAGGTTTTAGAAATGCTGTGACCAAAGAAAAACAAAATGCCCACTCAAAAAAATCTTAACTGAAAAGCAAAATAGTTTCTTCATTTAGTCAGTGCCTAGTTTCACACTCCTGTTATCTGACCTACTGTAAGCTCAGGTATTTACAGTAATGGTTGCTCTGAGATTGGCTCCACAAGAAGCAATAAATGAGGGTATTAGTCCATAAATAATTGCTGAAATAATGTAGGTATTTAATAAATATTGAATTATTTAAATAGTTTGGGATTGTGTAACCAGCTCCTCCCACCATTTTGGTCCGAGGTAGAAGGATTAAGTAGGTTTCTTACTCCCAGGTACCTGCCCAAATGAATTCTTCACCTGGTATTGACTCGTGACTGTAACCAGCAGTAAGATTTACAGCCCATCTAGCTCCCTCTGGGTGCTTTTGTAGGTCTCTGGAAATCTATCTGCAAAGAAATACACTCTGCCTTCAAGGGAAAGGAAGCAGCATCACTCTTGGGAAGGCTGAAATGGAGTTGCAGAGGGAGCTGGGGTGAAGCATCTCATCTGTTATTAAATGCATACCTAGGTGGGGCTTTCCTGTGTTACTCCCAGTTCTGCAGGCAACCATCATTTCCCTGACTGTGCCCCAGCTGGGAACTAATTCCATTTTTTATACCCTTTCTGTTGAGAGGCTGTTTCACAGTCAGTCCCCAGCTTTCTTCTAACCATCGCTCTGAATAAATATCTAAGCCTGATTTTTGTCCCAATGCTGCCTTTTATCTTCAGCAGCTCTGCTCCTTATCTGGTATTTTCAGTGATATGTACAGACAGAAATCATAATTCTTCCTTTAAACTCAACTTCTGTGATGGACTCTTCATGGCTCTCATTATCTTAGCTTGATTTTGCACCTCAATATCTCTTCAGGGTGAAGCTAATGTTTCTTGGGCATGGATGAATGAATTAGACGTACAAACATCACATTTCTACCCATCAGAAAGCAAACAAAATCCCCCTTAACTATAGGAGATAATAGGAGCAAAATAGACCAATCAGTAAATAGAAATCTTTGCTGAAGGGCACAGTGGATTCAAGGAATTTACACCTGACAGAGTAGACAGAGAATAATTTAGATGAAAAAAATCCATTGTGGGTTGCTCAATAATAAAACTGCATCTAGCAAAGGAAGTCCCCCAAGCTGAAAATGCTTTGAGGCTGTGAGGGGGAAGTCATACATGTGTTTGTCCTATTCTTATTCTTCCTGTTCTCCCTCTGGTGACTCTTGAAGGAAGGATAAGAGGCCAGGAGGACCTTTGGTTTCAACTAGCACAGCCATTTGTACGTTATCACCATTCCATGGTGCCCCACTGCTTTATGCTACAACAGCAACTCTTTGCCTCCTCTGGAAGTGCCTTGACTGACATATCCTAGAATCACATTTGCTTTTTCTTGTAGTTGCATCACTTGGTAGCTGAAGTCATCCCCTAATTAACAAGTGCTCCCTGCCTCTTCTCCTCCTCATCTGCAGTTAATGAGCTCTCAGCTCATGGTAGCAGTTCTCACTATTACTCTCTGAATATATCACCTTGTGTTGAGTGGCTTTGAATTTCATCCCATTTTCGTGTCTCCAGTCACCTTGCTCCTCCAGTTCTTGGCTTTGCAAGCCTCCCCTAGAAAAACAGGACCTGGCTCCTTTATGCTGTGAGCAAATAGCAGCAGCACATTTGTTTTTATACCAAGGTCACTTGCAAAAACATTAAACAAGATGAGGCCAAAGCTGCTCCCCGAGTAATTCTATTGGTAGTGTCTACACACTGATGCTTCCTCCTCTGTCAGAACCCATTGCTGTCTCTTCTTCACCTACTCCCTTCCCACTTCCAAGTTCTGTTATTTGGACTGTGATTCTGCACAACCTGTGCACGGGGAGGACCCTCTGGGCTAGGTCATAAAAGGCAGGTAGCACTGGGTTAACCCCTCTAATGAAATCAGCCTTTGACTTCATGGTGGTGATGGGCCAGCATTAATAGCCCCCCAAAAAATACCACTCCAGTCTTGCTTGAAAGAGCAGATCTACTTTCACAGCCAAATATTTGGGTTGTTTCCTGAAGAAAAACTGCTTTAGATTCAAATGATGGTGTTGCCTTCTCTCCCATGTTGTAAAATGACACAGTGACACTCATAACCTTTGGTTAAAACTTCATTTGCTTCTGAAGTTGCCATCTCGTTGCTATGGTTGTGCATAATGTGAGCTAAACTACAGGGATGCTGCTAAGCTGGGGGGGGGAACACACAACCCTTAAAAACCAGGTGAGTAGAAAATGATTCACAGACACAGATGAGGATTAGCTCTTGTAAATCCATCTCCAGGGACTACTTGGGATCAGAATTGCAGAAGTATTTAGGACCTAAAAGTGAATTGAGCGTTGGAGATGTTGGTACCAGGGACTTGATATCAGTGTGAAGAGAATCTCTCCTGTGCTTGGATACCCATTTTCTTCCCTCCAGCTTTTTGGGGTGCTTCTCTAGGTTGTGAGAGGTGTTTGAATTGTCTACTAGATCTGTATGTCCTGTGCAGTTATTTAACATGAAATGATTTTACTCAGGCACTGGCAATTCAGGGGTTTGTATCAGAGGAATGTGACAGTGTAAACTCTTCCAGATGCTAATCCAGGTTTTTCTGGATGCTCATTCTCATGGGACTCTCCTGTGGGGTTGCTCCTAGCTAAGACCCATCCTTAAGACTTGTTTTCTTAATCTGAGAAACAGGACAAAGAAGTAATTTTGATATAAAGGAGTCAATCAGTGTCACTGTCTCAGCAGAATGTTCCCTGTCTCTTGTAAAGCAGCACTTTAAAAGAAGAGGTTTGGCAAACCTGGTGTCTGAAGCCAGGTGATCAGTCCCTAAATCCTTATTTACAGGAACCATCCAAAGAAAAAAATGACTTTCCACGGAGTTGCCAACAGCTTGGCTCCAGGGAAAGTGAAATTACTTGGAACTTATCAAAAGATTGCTGAGTTACTTAATCATTACACCTGCAGCTTTCTCCAACCTGGGGTATGTGTTTGCATTTTACAGACTCAAACAATGATATTCACATTGACTGTAATTGGATAGACTTTGCAGTGGCTTCCATGGGCAGAACTCCACAGGTTTTAGGACATACACCTTCAAGCAGCAGTGCAGGGTCCATAGTTTAAAGCATCTGCCTGCAGAGAAAGGGAGTTTTCCTACTATGTAACTCAGTAATTAATTGCTCTGTGTCTGTTAATTGATAGAATACAAATCCATCTCGTGGAGAACACTTGCATTTAATTTGCAGGAAGGCAATAGAAACCAGTTCTGTTAACTGTTGTGGCTGATGTGCATGGCAAGGGCTGTAATTTTACTGTCCTCAGTTTAAAAACAACTATTTGGAGCATTTAGTGCTAGTGCCACTGATTTCTAAATGACTTTAGAGACAGCATTTCTTCCTCTCACGTCACCTGCTGAAGGGTGATTTACAACTGTGCTTTCAGTGAGTGAATGGGGAGGAATGATGCTTTTCTCTCCTCGTGGCAATGTCCCTTCCTCGCTGCTAAAGGAAATTCCAGCATGGTGGCAACATCTCTGAAGTGTTACAATCCTTCAGCTAATACTTAGCACTTATCTCATGGTTTTGTTTGTAGATTTTCCCAAAGAGGGTAAATATTTTCACCTCTCTAAATGAGTCTGACAGCGACACAACCAAGTGAAGTGATCTGTGCTGGAGAGAAAACACTCCTGCTGATGTTTTTGCACTTGCCATCACCTTCAGCTTACTGTGAATCACAGCTCAGCTCTAAGTGAATTAAAGTGGACCTTCCTTCTGAGGTCCTTTTATTCCTAGCTATGGTGAAGCAACACCTAATGGAAACAAGCTTTGCAAGCAAGTGCTAAACTAAGTCTTGTGTGCAAGGTGATACACAAGGTTTACATACCAAGACAACTAGGAAATAAGTGAAGAGCTTCAGAAACAGATGTAGTCTGTCAACATGCTTGAGCTATAACCAGAGAAATGCTGGCCACGTGTGCAGTGTCCCCCTTAAGGCATTCCCAGGATTTTTCCCAATGCTTCTCCTCTCCCTGCTGCAGTAGATAGCTTTCAAAGGGATCTGAATCACCAGGGTATTTCTCAAACCTGTGGTCCTATGTGTCTCTCTTCCAGATGGAGAAGAGAGTGTGGGATTTCTTGTAGGGCTATGTGACTCCCATAAGTGATAATTACCTTGGTATGGACTGAACAGCTCGTGAAGGATCTGACACCAGTGTTGTGTCATGAGAAAAAAAAAACCCCAGCATCTGTAGGGATACCACTAAAGAAAGGTAGGCAGTTCTCCCCAGCAAGCTCATAGTGGGCATTGAAGGATAGAAGATGTAGGAGATTATGCATTTTCATGGGGAAGTTTTCCTGACTCTCAATAGCTATCTGCTGGGCATTTCCTCAGCTGGCAAGCTACCAGGCAGGGAGGTGAGCCAACTTATATTTCCTAGCTGTCAATAGGTTATATTTCTTACTCCCAAGCTCTCAAGGTTGTCACAAGTCTTGTGAATGCACTTGGTTGCTTTTTAAACTGCTTAGCATCCACAGGAGGCAATTGTGAGAACATAGATGAACTCAGTATGTGTGTGTGTGTATTTTTTTTGGTTTGTTTTGAATCTGCCATCTGCCAGTTTTGTAAAATGCTCCTAGTTCTTTGCATGAGGGGTGAAATGAAGAAATTTCCCTGCTTTCTCCATGCTAATCAAGATTTGATACGTGTCATTATATGTAATATTCCTGTTCAGTCCCCATTTTTCTGGGCTGAAGTGTTCTTGTCTCCTTGCCTATTGCTTCTATAGAAGTTGCTTCATTTTTTTCCCCTTTATTTCAGTCTTTCACTCTCCCTTTCCAGTTCTATTTTTTTTTTTTTGAAGTGGGAGAGCCACAGTATTCAAAATGTAGCTACACCATAATGTTCTTGCCTGTGCTGAAGATGTTTTGCCTAGACCTGAAGGCACAAGGATGATGAACTTCAAGATGTTCAAGCAATTATGTGCACTATGCTTGCATGGACTCTTGGAGATGCCTGTGTGAGGATGGAGGATCAGATAGCACAACAGAAGAATGGTGCTTGCAAACTTTCCCACTTGCTGTAGCAAGGGATGTGCTCACTTGGCATCCTGAGGAGTCCCTAGAGACTGGGCAAGTCTCTGGAGACTGGAGAATGAGACCCAGAAGGTGCTGCCAGTGGGATTGTAAGAGGAAAGTGCAACACAGCCAAGAATTCTTTCTGCTCTGAGCAATCACATTTGATATCATCAGCTTTCTGTAAATCACTGTGGGTGCTCCTCCTTTTCTTCTGTTTAATCCATTGGCTAAAATGGATGAAAACTGGCTTAGAAGTAGATAAAAAGATTTAATCCTCTCCACTGATCATAATGTAATGAAGCAGAGTTCCTTGATGTCTCTGGGCAAAATATAGTCCCCCTTAGTGTGTCCCTCTCCAGCACCACTTCCTTATTCATTCTAGCTAGGAGACCATGCTGGGTTTTCTTTTCTTTTGAAAAAGATAGGATAAGAGGAAGAAAAAGTCTCATGCCTATGCACAGCAATGCCAGCTCATCTTGCTTAGATTTTGCTTAGTGAAACAGACATAACTGCTCTGCAGCCCTTTGGAGATGGGGACCAGCCCCACTGTGCCTTGATCCCATTAAAACATTGTTTCCATAAATATTTGTACTAATAACAGAAATTAGGCAACACCCTCTTTGCTGCAAAGCATAGTATTAGCCAGGGAAAAGGAAGATTGCTGATTGAAAATGAAGAATGAGCTCTGTGGTGAATCAGTTGAAGCTACTCAAGGGCATAGTAAGAGTTATTGTTCCAGATTAGATGTATGGCAAATAGTTGTCAGCCTTGGGATCATTATTGTCAATTGGACATGTGTATGCAGAAGCAAATATGCTTTTTTTTAACTGAAAATGAAAATTACTTTTTTTTCTTGACAAATCCACCCAGCTGAGGCTGTTCTTGGGTGATTCTCACAGAGCTGCTCCGGTGGAAAGCCTCTCAACCCTGGGGTCTCTGTTTTTCAGTCACCTGGGGCATGCACAGGTTAGTCACACAAAGTCCCTGCAGACACATCTTTAAGGGTTGTTCCCAGCAACCATTTTTTGGTTGCTTGTCCTTCTGTTACTGCAAGAAGTGGGGTTCTAGGAGTGGATGTAGCTTCAATTCTACTCTGCCTGCCCAAAATAATGCTGTACTTCTTTTATTTCTGTTGTCATGCATCTTCTCTAGACATTTTTTTCATATAAATACAACAGGGCTCAAGGGCTTCTCATCACTAAAGCAAATCTTGAAAGTCAAAGCTGTGAGTAGGAATAAGTTACTGGGAGCTGCAATTTATTTTTCACCCCAGATGACACCAGCAGACCATGCCCTTCCTGGGTAAGAGGCAGGAAATCTTCCACCCCAGCACAGCAGCAACACGCTCACCCATTCTGCACCCTCTGAGTGTGACTTTCCTCAAAACATTTAGTTGCAGTTGTTTTGAGTGGAGGTGCTGGGGAAGGTCTGGCTGCAGGCTGCAACCAGCAGCTGGGAGATGGGTTTGTCCACAGTGCTGAGGTTTGCACTGGGGAGGTTACCAGCCTTGCAGCCTCACCTCCAAGTTACGAAAGGATTTGTACAGCAAACTGGTCGTATGAGCTTTCAGCAAAGCTGATGTTCACACAGATAGTGTGCCACGTGTAGGAGCAGGTCCTTCACCAGACATGCTGCTTTTGTAACATCTCTCCTGCTTTTCCCAAGCACGGGATTGGCCTCAAAGCAGTTTTGTTTCGGCATCATTCCTTTCTCTGACCTTTTAATTTGGCAGCATCAAGCAGCTGAGGTGTTAATGGGCTCATTTTCTCTTATTGCTGCATCTCTTTTTGCTCCTGACAGCAGCAAAGATGCTTCCCTTGTGTGTTTTCCCTGGTAGAAGTGGCTTATTTGTTTTCCCAAGTGATGGACACCCTCAACTCATAGAAATATACCTTTTAAATGCCCTGTGTGATGGTTCTCTTAACACCCTGTGCAGGAATTTCTGTTTCTACCAGGATGGCAAAATTTTCTACCTCAGGCTGCTGTTGAGCTCCCATTTCCTAAAATCCCAAGGCAGCTGCTGGAGATTTGATGGTCCATAGCACAGAACTGGGATCTGCACTGGTCTTCCCCTTTTGTTTTTCCATAGGGATACAAAGCAGGGATAATTTCTCAGGAGGGTTTGCTCAGTGCTGTCAAAGCTGCAAGAGCACAAATTGCTCTGGTGGGAACTTTTTTGGCCAGTGCAATCTTAGGAGGCTTTTGTGTCAGGTGCAGATTGTGGACCACTCTGTTGTGACAAGGTAGCTTACACAACCCCTCCCAGCCCTGAGGTTTGTGGCTTTTCAGATCTGCTGGCAGTGAGGGGAGGAAATGAGTTTACTGCTCAGCCTGCCTCCCTGGGTCTTGCAGACCTGGTCCTCGTGTGAGAAAGCACCCAAGCTCCAGCCAGCACGGGTGCATGGGTCCTCCAAAACTTTCCAGAGACCTCCCCATGCTCCTGGTGTCTGCTGCTGCTCACCCAGGGGCTATGTTCCATCTCCTTTTAGCTCTCTATTAACAGCAGTTAATAAGTGGGTAAAAGACCTTTCCCTTTTACCTGTTCCTAGCAGAATGAACCCATCTATGAGGAAAAAATCTATTATGCACAGGGTATTTCAGTATGTGGGGTGCAGTGTACCCACAGTCACCCAAAAGGATTTTCTCACCTATTATTTAATTTTAATGGGACATCACTGTCCAGAATCAGACTATAAAGATCAAGGAGGGGAAGGAAGAGTAGTGGACACAACTGGAGGTCTATTTCTTGTCTGTCCTAATCATACTGAGGTAATCTGGCCCTTTTATGACAAGTGGTGTCCTCTCTCTGCCCTGGCAGAAGAACCTGGTCAGTATTTTTTAACTAAGAGTGTGAGATACAGGAAAAAGTGGGTTTTCAAACTCATGGCCACAAAGAGAGAAAGCATCATAAATCAGGGGCAATAAAGGATGCTTTCCTCAAAACTGCTGATGTGAGGGACAGCCTGAGATCTCTCTGAGGTGGGAACAAAGACCTGGAGCTGAAAAGGAAGGAGGCAGCTCACTTGACTACCACAGTATTTTGCACTGAGCAGGTTGCTGCCATAGGGGTACTATTTTGCCACCATCACCAGGCTTTACCATACCCTTGCAGTAGGAATGAATGGGTTTGTTTATGCTAAGATGCTTAGCATATTCTAGCAGCTCTTTACAAAGATCATTATCTATAATTAGGTAAATGTGCATAACTGTTATTGCTCTTGTGTTAAAAATTGCTGCAAATGCAGCTGAGGAGGGAGAATATTATAACTTAGACATCAGATAATTGGACTTAATTTGCTTAAGAGAACTACTAGTTGTGGCCACTTGAAACAGCAGGTCTTCAGCTCAGGAATAAAATGCTTTTCTAAAAGTATTTAGTGTTGCTGTTCTTATCTGTGTCAATATTTCCACTAGAGATAAGTGTTTTTGTGACTGAAACTTAGCATATGAAAATGTCAGTGAGTGAACTGCTGAACATAAAGGTCCTGATTTTGCCTTTTCTCACAGACATCTGCAAGTAGAAACAGGCTGCTGTTTCCTCAACTTCAGTCAGTTCTGCTGAGCTATAGTGAAGTTCACTGGTCCCTTTCACACTGATCACATTTCCAGTCAGGGTGTAGAGGTGCATTTGCAGCTCCTGTGGTCACAAGTGTGGCAAGAGAGGAGTCAGACGTGGCTAATAAAAGCACCTATGAATTTAGTGCCTATTCCCCCAAGGCTGAAAATCACCTTTCTGCACAAGCTTGGCTCTAGGTCAAGCTTCCAGCAGTTGTTTTGTGAAAGACTGTGCTGCCTTTACTTGCTTTCAGAAAGGAATCACTAATAAAACCATGCACAGCAGCATCTGCTACACTGCATTTGTACCCAGCTGCAGAGTGCTGGTGTAACAGCATGAACACTGACTATGTAGACTCTGGGCATCAATGCAGCCCAAACTTGCTGTAGATATCTTGATGAGAATGAATTTTGCCCTTACTCTCTGCATCCCCTGCCTCTAGTCTGTTCAAATGCCTTTTTGACAATCCTAATATACTTGTAGAAAGAATGGATCCTGCTCCCATTCTTTCAGAGCAATTATTTTTAAACGCCTTCATGGCATTCTCAGCTTTGTCAGTGAAAATGTAACTGGTTCTTTTCTTCTTTCTGTCTTAATCTTGAAAGTCTGGAGGTGGAAATTGACTGCCTGTCTCAGTTGATATGTGAAACAAATAAAAAATTAGCTATGCTGCTAGTGTGTAATGTTTGGGACTTAGCATTATTCTCTGGGTGTTAGTGCTGACTAAACAGTTGTTAGTTTTCTTGGTTTCTTCTCTTCAATCTCTCTTGGATCTCAGCTGAAAGCCCTGCTGAGCAGGTTATAGAGCCAATCTCCAATTGACATGGGGTAAAGGATTAAGTGAAATGGCTCTAGCTAGAAACCCACTCCAGAATCTCTGAGAGCTTAAGAGGAGATTTCTTTAGTTGGCTCCAGCTCAGGTAGAAGAAATGTCCTACAGATAACCATGTGAGTAACCAAGGAGATTAATGTGCAAAGGTAGTTTTAAAAATACTGTCTTGTAAGAAAAAAAACCAAACATACAAAAGCATTCTCAGAAGAAGATTTTGTCTATGAACTAACACACATGCAATATGGGTGGCCAAGGGGCCAAGTTGCAAGAGTGAGCATGGGATCTAAGCTGTTAGATAATTGAAATGACCTTTATATACCTTAAGCACCATCTTTTTTCCTCTGTGCCTTTGCTAACTTAAGTTAATACCAATTTGGCAGGTTTCCAGGACCTCTTTCTTTAGAAAATCCAAGCTCCTGGGGCATCACATGCACTTGGGGATGAGGATTCATTCCACCAGAGAGTGAAGTGCTGTGGGGTCAGGCATCACAAAAATAAACACTGAGTGCCTTTGAGGGTGTAGTCTGAAGTGAATGGTGGAGTGAAGGATGCAAACAGCAACGTTAACACTAGAAATGATGCTGCATACTCTTTTTTTTTTTTTTTCTCAGCAATAATTTTGTCATGAGTCTGAATGCCCTGATTAGGTGTGCCTGTGGCAGAGAATGCTTCAGCAGCCAGCCTGAGCTATTGCAGCCTCACAGAGCAATGACTGAAGATAACTGTCTATGCCAGAACCACTGTATGCTACTATCACCTAAGGAGAAAGGAGATACAACTGAGTATCCATCTGCAATAGTCATTGTTGGCTTATTGGCTTGATTATTCTCTTTGGATATGTATTCACTCAACAGATCACAGCAACCCCAAAGAGATTAATTATGTGTATTTTTAAATTCCCTAAGTGCACATTTGCATAACTAGCATTTTTAAATATTCATAAATACATATTTGCTTGATAGATTGTTAGAGGCATCATTTGCAACTTCAAAAGGGACCTTTACTTAATCATATCAGAAATGTTAATCATTTCTTGAGGCTCAGATGTATGATCAGCATATTGTGGCACAATAAATACATTGAGCATCAGCTGAGGCACAGGGAGTGCATGTTCCTACCCTGTGGCACATGGGAGGAATTCTGACCCAGCTTAACCCCCTGTAGCTGTGGTTTAGCTGGGCCCTCTTTGCATTTACTACAGACAGAAAGCAGACTCATCCATCACTGCCACAGATCAGCATATTCGGATTAAGTGGTTCCTACATTCTTGCTGTCTCCTTTTTCCCAGTGACAAAAGGCTTGCAGGCATGCCACTGCCACATTCCTGGGGAGGATGTGTGCCCACATGGCAGCTCCTCACCCTCGGCCTCATGGTCTGTGTCTGTAGTCTTAAATAGAAAAGACCAGGAAAGAAACCTGAGCACTGAAGCCGTGATTTTGGGTGACTTGGTCTAGGTGACCCTGCTCAGGCAGGGGGGTTGGACTAGATGATCTTCTAGCTCCCTCCCAACCCCTCACATTCTGTGATTTACTTTAAAGCATAACTCATTCTCTGGCACTTTTAATTCCTTCAGGAATCTGTCTCTCCAGAGGGAGACACCTGGCAGAGTCCTGGGAATAGTTTATAAGGGAACCCTGTGTGGGTGCCCTCACCCCTACACAGTGATGCCACACACCTAGTGCAATCCCAGAGGTCTATGAATCCTCAAACATGCCCACATCTTACCTGCTTGGCACCCCAGGAGCATAGAACATGGTCTATAAAGGTCCCATAACCTTATCCCCCTCAGGTAAAGCCAAGGCTTTACTACTTCAGGCATTTTCAGTTTAAAAAAAAGCATAAAAAATAAGAACACTCAGTCACTGCAACAGGCTTCTCAAGGAAAAAAATCAACTTGACAGAAAGGGGAGTGTAGTTTTTATTCGTGCAAGCAGATCCTGACCAGGTGTTCCAACCAGAAGGGCTTCCCCCCCCCCTCCCCCTCTGCCTTTTCCTTTGCATCACTAGATGTGAAGGGTTTTTGCAGTATCAAAGCAGGAAACCTCAAAGCAGGATGACAAGGAAGTTAACTCCTTCCGGGCCTGCCTGCAGGGTGGTGAGTCAGATGAGAAGGGTGGTCCCTTGGCAAACAACTGAAAAAAAAGAAAGAGGACAACTGTCCTCACCAGTTGAGTTTTGAGCTGCAGCTCAGGAAGAGAGGAACATGAATTAATGACACGGAGAAATAACAAAGTTTGCACTCACAGTAGGGTGTGATGTGAGTCTGGTGGGATCAGGGTGCAAAGGGAAGGAGGAAGGACAGTGGTTTAGGAGAGGGAAGGAGGATAATTCATGTGTCAGCAACCCTGAAGTGACAGAAAGAGTCCTTGGGCTGTTGATCCTATACCCACAGGCACATTTTGGGTGCACTGGTGGTGTCCACACATCTGCTATCCTGCCCTGGGTGTAGCACCTTGAGGAGCTGCCAGGTCCTGGGGTGTTTGCTGGGGAGGAGGAAAGCCATTCAGTGGGAACCAGTGAAATTGTGCATGATCCATCCTCACCAGACACATCCTTGTAATCTCATTGTTCTGAGTCAGCATGGGACACATGAATTTTAGAGGGTTTTTTTGGGTCATATTGCATGACTGTGACATCTACACCCAATTAATTCCTCCCTGCCTTGATGAGTCTTTCAAGCCCAGAGTCAACCTCCAGCCCAGCACTGGTGTTTTGAAACACTTCACAGCATCACATCTTAGCAGAACTGGTCTCCTGATTTTAATCCTTCAGGACAAATTCATTTGGAGGTCCAAGATTGTTTGGGACGAGGCTTAGAGATTATTTCTCAGAGCAGCTTCCAGGCCTCCCCACTCTTTCATAGGTGTCTGTGTCCCCCAGCTGCAATCATACATTGCACAAGGCATTGTTACCCAGATAAAATACCCTGTTTGCATCCCACTTTGCAGTAAGCCTGGCTGCATCCTATTTAATTTTGGACATGGCAAAGAAATAGCTCATTTAGGAGCATGGATGCTCCAGATTTATGTCAACAGTGGTGGAAAAGTGAGAACAATGCAGGTCCTGGGTGAGCTGGAATTATCAGTCTCCCTCCACTGACATATCAGGTAAGGAAGGTTGAACAGTTATGTGAGTTAGAGGGGGTGAATTCAGGCATAAGTTCCCTTCAAGTCCAGTATGGGACAACTGAAAACCACTGCAGTGTTCATCTGATCACACATCTGGCTCATTTCATGTGGCATCTGGTTCCTTCTTAGGTTTGTAGGGTTCTCCTGTGCATTGTGGCCTCCCTGCACGTGTTTGAGCCTTCACACAAGCACAGACCTTGCTGATTTTCTTGCAAAAAAAATGAGGTAACTCAGCAGCATCTCTCAAACATCTTTTGGATTAGGACTAAGCAAGTGATAGGTTCTGAAAAGTTTAAAATTGTCATGTAAGGATTGTAATGAAGACTTAGAGTTTCTGTTTGGTGTGTTTTGCTTTTTTTTTTCCTTTTTTTTTTTTTTTTACTCATTATCTGGTTTCCATGGAAAGCTTTTTAAATAGAGCAGGAGAAAAGCTTCAATATTTTTCTTACAAAAGTTAATGAAGGAATAAAATGCATCCCTGTCTGTTTTTAAAGTGAGGAATCTCAGGCATGGAAGCGTGATACAGCTGACAGGGATTGAGTGCTTGGATTCTCCTGGTTCTCCATTTTCCATCTTGAAATGTTCACACCCCAATAAGAGCTGCTGGTCACACCACCATTTGGAAATACCTTGCAGCATTAAACAACTGCTTTTTTTTGGTTGTTTTTGGTTTTATTTGTTTGTTTGTTTGTTTTCATTATAACAGCCATGCACAAAATAAGTGTGTGTTCACAAGGCTGCCTGCCACTGAAGTGATTTGGTTGTGCTGCAGGGAGTGCCAGTTTAAACTGCAAACTCAGGAGGTGCCCTTGGAAGCTGCTTCTTTTGGCTCATTGGCAAAAGAACTTAGAATATACGTTTGGCCTAATCCAATTTTATCTGATCTGTTTCACAATGCCATCTGGTTCTCATCAGAAGTTGAATACTTTCAGTATTTGATCCAAACACTTTCCCCCCCCCCCTCCTTAATGTCTATTCTTTAAGTATCTGGAGAAATGTTGGTGACAGTTAATTCCTATTCATTGCTGGAAGATACCCAGGAGCAGCCATTGAGATATTTATTATCTCTAAGGAGCCAATAGCTCATTGAATCTGGATCAGTTGCTATCAGTTGTAGGCTTGGGAGTGGCTCAAAATCATTTTTGTATCTTCCCAAGGATGGTGTGTTCCTGACCAGATATCAGACTTTAGTAAGCACCTAGTGGATTTATGTAACAGCACAGCATTATCTGAAAGCATTTCTCAGTGACTGAGATGTCTTCCAGTAGATGATCCTACATACTGGGAAGAAAACTTTTGCAGTGATAAGGAAAGGTATGCTCTGGCACAGGTTGCCTAGGGAGGTGATGAAATCTCTATTACTGGAGGTTTTTAAGAACAGGTTAGACAAGCAGCTGCCAAGAAGAGTTGATCTGTGGTCAATTCTGCCTTTGGGCACCACAGGATGACCTCCTGAAAACCCTTTGAATAGTTTGATCGCTGAACTTAGAGATGAACAATGAGCCAATCACAAGAAATCACAACCAGGGAACCAGAACCTTTTTTTTTTTTTTATTTCCTGTGTAAATAGAATAAAAAATACACTTCAGACATGATGCTTCATTAAAAAAAATCCAACTCATCAGAGAAAGGCATCAACAAAGACACAGACCTAGGAAGTTAGGTGCAAATGTGGAGACTCCTCATTCCAAAATAAAAAAAAAAAAAGGCAAAGCTTAATCACTGTCTAGAAATGTCATTTGTAGGGCTTAAGAGATATAAATGTGTATATGAATGTGTTTTGAGATGGCCTGTTAAAATACACTTAAGTTACACTTAATTTACTCTTACCTACACCTTCTGGATACAGAGGGCTCCAAGTTCCACAGCCTTAGACATATTTAAGAGAGAGCATGATGGAGACAGAAATTGATTTCACAGCTTCTCTATAGAAACCCCTCGATCAAAATATATAAAGGAAATAAAGCATTATATTGCATGCCAGAAATCTCTGATAACTTAAAGGCACCAAAACGTGATACTGAAATAAAGAGGAGAGACTGTTTATGTGGCATTTGTGGTAAAATTCACCTTGTTCAGGAAAACAGGGGTCTCATGCTAGAAAAGATTCCTCTCCAGGTCCCTGGGCATCTTTATTCCATGGCAGCAGAGCTTCAAATGCAGCCTCTCTGTTCATGTGTCCGTGCCTAAGGTATTTGGCAGTGGGCTTAAAGTCTCATTTAGGATTATGTTGGACATATTTCTAGAAGGCTGCATTAAACTCTTTTGATTTGTTACTTCCATTTTAGTTGGAGGCACTTAAAGTATTTCTCCCAGCATGTTGGTGGCCCTCTTTTTATGTTGTTGGAAAAGCATTTTCTATGGACTGACAATGCCATCTGTATTGTGCTGATTTATCAGGCTTCTTTCCTCGGCTCTCAGACCCCCCCATTGACTCACTGAAATCCATGTGAGGTAACACTGTCATTTCTTAATCTTTTTATGCACTTTAATACCTTTGAGGACTGATTGCACAATGAAAGTGCTCTCATTAGGCCAGGCCTAACTGACTACACAAATCTCAGAGCTGAGTAGTGGCAGGTCCGATGGGAATTTAGCTAATTAGTGATTAAAAAGATGCCAGGGTTTAGCATGAAGTGGATCACCTTCCTTAATAAATGGAAGTGAAGTGTAATGCCAGAAGAAGCATGGCTGCAACACTGAAAAAAATAATTTAGGTGTTTCCCTCTTATTTGAGGAGTGTCAAGAGCAAGACAAGGGGTAATATCATAAGTACTCAGTGTCCCATGAATAGAGTGCTCTGGTCTTGGCTTCATAATCCTTGGCTCCTAATTATAGACTGCACTTTGTTTCATTAATCTTGATAATTTCTTCATTTGTGTGCCAGCATTTTGATGTTATTCATCTGGTACAAGTACTATTCTTAATACTAGAAGGTTTTGACCAGAAGCATCTTGGATGTTAAAGAGGAAAGCAGTCTTGGTTTTATATGATATCAAGATGAAGCTCAGCATTATCAAAGGTTTGGATGAGTTTCCACACAGTTTTATGTCCTGCATAACTTGTCATAATCCATGTGATGATGGAGCTGAGAGGTGATACATTTAATTTATAGTCTCTTGCTCTTGTAAACAAATGATCCAGTAATGCAATTTGCAAAGGCTATTAAAATTAATTCAGATGCTTTTATAGGTTATGTATAATTATTGCTTTTAATTAGCAAGCAGAGTTGGGCCATATTTAAGTTTTAGATCTATTAGATTACTTCCTCCAGCTCATCTTCCTTATTAAATCCCAGACCATAAAAAATCCGTTGTATCTTAAACCTGTAGCTATAGTTTGAAATAAATCTGCCAGTAGCTATTAGGTTTCTTGCTGGTTTTCGTGCCTTTTAAGGCTTTCCTGGGGTGTGCAAAGCTTTGACACTAAGGAAATCTACTAAACCCTACTAAGGAATATTTTGGGGTGCCAAAAAAAAAGGACCCATAGGAGTGGGGACTGTAGCAAAAGATCATAAAGGAAATAAGAACATTAAGAAGCAGAGGGATATTGAGACTGAAGATTTAGACAGGAGGCCAAGAAAGTTGTTTGCAAGGACAGTAAAATAAACAAGAAACATATTGTGCAAGGGTTGTTTGTGGATGAATGGATGAGGAAAGATGGTGATGTAGGTTGGGTCCATGCCTTCCCACACAGTTCTTGGAGCTGATTAGGTGAGGTACCTGATATTTTTGTCCCTCATTTTTCTATTTATAAAACACAGATGATAAAAACCTTGATAACTCAACCGGATATTTCATGACTCATTTGTGCTATTTAGAAACAGGGTGTGGAAGAAGGGGCACCAGTGTAGCAGGAAGAAGGGAAGAAACAATCAAGACTAAAGAAAGAGAAAAAAAAAGAAAAAGAGAAGATGAGGCTTCTAGAAGACTAAATTAAGCTAAAACAAGGGAAATTGTCTGGTTTAGGATTTTTCCTCCAAAGCTATTCCACATGCCTGCAGTGACAGCTGCTCTGGGGGGAGTGGGGAAGTCAGGGCACCAGGCAGTTCAGCTTTTGCCTTACAATACACCAAAGTCTGGTGGAAAATAGGGATACTTAAGGGAGTCTCAAGGCTGTGCCTCTCTCTCAAGGACCTTATGGATGTGACTATTTGCAGCACTAACTCCTTGCTTCTTTTCACCCCCAGCAACCAATGAAATTAGGGTTGTTGTTCCCTCTTTCACTCCCCCAGCTTCCTTTCAGCTGACACTGAAGATTAGCTTCAAGCTCTAAGCTTGTAAAGTCTTTGAGGAAAAGCCTTAATGAGGATCTGATCCTTTTAAACTCTGATCTAATGACTGTTATAGCAGTGTTTCTATTTTGGATGAGGCAAACAGCCCAGGTTTGCATGTTAGGAGGCGGCACTATTTGGTGGACAAGGAGCAAACCCACCCCTGTAGGTTAAATAAATTTTCATACCTAACTAAAAACCTGAATAACACCTATGTAAAGCAGCTGGCATTATTTCAGAGGAAGATTGGGGAGCTGAGCCTGGGGAACTAGAGGAATATAGAAATTTTTTTTTCCCCTCCTTGCTCTGTATTTATTGTTGAATGGTAGCAGAACAGATCTGAGGCCAGAGTGGTGTAATCTATTGAGTGTATCAGTAGGGAAGAAGGTCAAACCCACCTATGAAGAGGGCTCTGGAGTGCACAGAAGTATTACCCAGAGCATGACTGAAACCCCATAGCCTCTAATTCATCGATAGAAAAGATAGTTGAGGCTGAGTCCTAGAAACCAACACTTTCACTTGATCTGTTGCCACAGCTTCAGTGCTTTGTGTGCTTTTATCATGTGTCTTTACCACTGTTGGGATTTGATCTATGTAGTGATCTCCAGATGAGTGTGAAGACAGGCTCCCACTGTTCTTGATGCATGCACCATGCAGCTTTGCCCATCACAGACCAAGTTTGCATGTAGCTGTACAACGAGTGCTGTCAGAGAAGATCTATCTGAGCTGCAGATATGGACTTGTTTGATTTTCAGTCTCTGGCCAAATCTCCCCATGTTGTCTTCAAGAGATGGAAGACTGTTGCCTGCTTTCCTGGCTCTAACACTGTCAGTCATTGCATGGATCTCCGTGCTGCTGTTTGGCTTGGCTGGCAGCCTTTGGAATGTGAAATGCTGCCACTGACGAGCCAGGTGTGAAGTGAATTTGCCATGTTCTGCTTAATGGGGTGTTGCTGTAACTTCAAACCCTTGTGGTGACCACTTCTAGGTTAACACCCTTCAGTAACTAACCAAACTACAAACACTGAGCAGGGGAAATGTTAAAATGCTATTACGAGCCATGGTTTCATCCAATTAGCAGATGCTGCTTTAAACTTGACTCAAGTGGCTTGTCTATGTAAGGATGTATTAGTCATTTTCTTTTTTTATTTTTTTCGACCATAAAAACAACAGATGTGATGCTCTGTGGTCAGCATAGACAAGAATGATTCATGGCTAGGCATATTTAAACCTCCACTAGAAACCCATCCATCTGAGACCCTCTCCACCTCTTCCCCCTCATTCCAGACAACCAGAGCCAAAAGCACCTGTCACATGATACATCTGAAAATTCATCAGTGATTCTCTCCATATGTCTTAGTTTTGAGGTGGCCAGGAGATATCAGCTGCTCCTGCCTACTCTCTTGGGACTGCATGGACTTCAGCAACACGAGGATAGCAAGAGAGAATAAATTCTTGTGCAGCAATGATGTAGGTGAGGAAAGGAGCTGTTAGGTCTGAGCAAGGATGAACTCACACATGGTAATTCATCTTGGGTAAGGTAGTTTGTTTGGATCCAATACCTGTTCTATAGGTCTTTCTGGAGTCCTTTGGAATTCAGATAATGATGGAGTCAATGCTTTCAGCTGAGGATGTGGAAGAGGAAAAACCAGAAAAAAAAACCCTTTTTCCAGAGAAAACCAAACTGATGATCTGAGCACCACTGAGATGAAAAAAAAAAAAAATAATAAAACCAAACAGTAAAAGGTACATCAAATATATGGAAAATACAGCACAATGAAATTCAGTGCAGGTAAAAATAAGTCAGACCTCTACAGGTGATGTAAGGTCTCCTCCCACAGAAAGGAGAAACTGGTGGAGCAGTAAGCTTGAAAAACTAGGATGGGGGACAGATAATGGAGATGAGACAGCTCTGACGAGCCTTGTCTGACAACTGATCAGATGGGAGATTAGGAATTGTAATGTGAAGCACAAACAAGGCAGGCCAATGAACTTCTCCAGCTGAAGAGTCAGAAGCAATAAATCACAAAGAAGGAAAAACCTGGTTTTGCACTCTTGGCTTCTGGCATGGAATAGACTGAATCCATCCCAGGCTAGAAATACAAATGCATACAAGCACAAAACATGTTACGAGAACTCCAAGACTGCAAAATTTATCTCTTCCAAGTTAGACCAAGACTGAAGACTATCTCAAATCCCAGTTTCCAGTATCAGCAAGTTCTCCAATGACTTCTCACTGTGACTTCCCAGTTGGTTTTGACTGGAACTAGCATAACTGGTTGTCAACTCATCACCTGGAAGTGTCAGCATTCTCCTCTGTTTCCATGTTCAGGTGAAGGTCATGCTATACCTTGTGGTAATTTTGAGGGAAGAGCTGGGAAACTGACTGGTCCCTGGACAAAGCATAGGGAATTGCCTCTATTTTTGGAGGCTGAGAAGCAGCACTGAAGATCCTGTCTATTTTTGTATGTGTTCCTTCCAATTGTTGCTAAAGTAATTAGGCTGTAAACCAGTCTTCTTTTAAGGTTGATATTTCAGTTTCTCTTCTTGTTTCTAATAGTTCCAGAAGAAAACTTTTTATATCTTGATGAAAGAGTGAAGAACCACGGTTTTGTCTTTGCAATTGTGAAAGTTGAAAACTGGGATCAGAGGCAGGTTTCATTTATTTTTAGAGATAAAGAACGCAGCTTAATTGATCAGAAATTGTCATGTTCACATAAGAACAATTTACCTTCTGAATCTATGCCAACAACCTAGCAAGATGGCACTCAGACCTTGAATAAGCTCTCTAAATTGCTCTGAAAAGGTTTTATAAGTGCTGGTCAGACTTTATTGATTCTAGAAACAAACTTAAGTTCAAGAGAGTTGAACAAGAGTTGAACAAGCTTCTAGCTATTCAGGACTACAGCCTTTTTATCCAGCCAACAGAGATCTAGGGACTGTGTTTTATAACTGCTACTTGTAAAGTGTCTAATGTGGACACTGACTATTTATCTCCAGAGGCTCTGTGGGGAGCCAACCCAAATTGCTTCTGCTCCCCTGAGCTTTGGCTCCAAATCTGGAGTGTTAGGTGCTATTTTAGGTAGTCTGAATATATCCCCAAGCAAGTGTTTGTCACATTAGCAGGTAGCAAATCGTTAGAATTAATAATGGTGCTAAGTACAAGCTGCAGTTTTTTATAAGCTTTAAAAAGTCCACTATTATACTAGTACTGTTGGAGCTGAAAAAAAAAACCAACCAACCCAACCTCTATTTAAAATATGCAAATATGGCCACACTTTCAATCAGGCCTTTTGAGAGAGTGAGCAAAGATTGAAGACAAGGATGGGTGTTTGAGTTAGTATAGTCTGAAAGATAAACAACAGGGCAGATGTATCAGATACAACCTGCTTGACAACCAGAATGTTTGCCAGGTATCAAGAATGATGAATATACAACAGTTAGACGAATATTTTTTATTTATCAGCAAGGAAGCTTACTGTGCTGTTCCATCTCAATAGGTTACTGATGTAACATAAAGTGAATTTTTGTTTTCATACAAGGGTGGTGACACCTCCTGTGGTTCTCCAAAGCAGCGACAACAACAGGAGGCAGCTGGAGGCTTTGAGCATCAGGGCTTCAAGTAATGGGATGGTCTGAGCAGGTCTTCACATCACAGAATCATAGAATGGTAGGGGTTGGAAAGGACCTCTGGAGATCATCAGTCCAACCCCTCTGTCAGTGCAGGAACACCCAGGGCAGGCCACACAGGAGCAGATCCAGGTGGGTTTTGAAAGTCTCCAGAGCAGGAGACTCCACAACTTCCCTGGGCAGCCCCTTCCAGGCTCTGTCACTCTCACAGTGACTTTTTCCTCATATTGAAGTGAAATTTCTTATGTTTCACCTTCCCGCCATCACCTCTATCACAGGGTGCAACTGAAAAGAGACTGGACCCTTCTACTTGACACCCAACCTTCAGATAATTATAAATATTAAAAAGATTCTCTCGTGGAGCTCCTTTCTGAAGTGGCAGCTGGGTTGGAGGGGTGCAGGTGCTCCTGCTATTCCCAGGAGCAGCATTCTCCTCTTCAGGGACCTCCACACCAGAGACAGCTCTTGAGCCAATCTTGGATGCTGGTGGCTGAGAGCCAAAAGCATGCTAGGAACCATCCTTGTGGTGGAGGTTGAGTTGCTGTGATTGGGAATGTTCCCCCTACAACCTGCCACTCAGCACTGACAGGTCTGCAGAAGTCCTCAGGACAAAGGCAGCTCACAGAGTTACCTCTCTTATGTGCAACATATATATGAACCAGACTTAGAACTTCCCTAAAACTGAAGTTATTCAGGTCTGAGGTTTTGCTTTGGGCTCAGTGTTGACTTTTTTTTCTTGTGTTTGGACTGTCTAGGTCAACACTTGATTTTTAAACCCTTGAGAGCATCTATTTTGAGTCACCTAAAGAGGCAGTTTGAATTTATTTTTATGAAAACAGGTAGTATAAGGATAGGCTTAAAACTGTCTATCCAGATACAGCCCTTTGGCACTATTAGAAATATATTAATGCTTGGTGTCCTTGCTTTTGTTAGCCTTTAAGATGACCTATTAGCAAATGAGCTGCTCATGGTCTCTCCTCCATTTGTTAGCTACACTTAAGAGGCAGATGATCTAACAAAAAGCATTCTCTGTCTTTGATTAAATAGAGGAATATCTATCCCTTACTTAAATAGGATCTATACTTTATTTATTGGAACAATACCAGATTCTCCCTTAAACAAAGAAATGTGAGGTGCATATTCCAGGGGAGGTTGGCCAAGGCTCTGAGCAGCCTGGTCTAGTTGAGGGGATCCCTGCTCACTGCAGGGGGGCTGCACTAGATGCCCTTTGGAGGCCCCTTCCAGCCCTAATTCTATAATTCTATGAGTGTTTTTGTTGACAAACTGGTGGCCACTGGGAGATGCATCCTGCAGTCCCATTGCACCAACCCCTGTGGTGTCCTGGCAGCCCAAGAGGTGCTTACTGATGTCCTCTCTGACCTGCCTGCTTTGGTGGTTAGCATGTTCATCAAGAGAATGACTTGATTTCTTTAATTTGAGTTTTATGGACTAGATTCACGCTGCTATTCCTAAAAGAACATTTCTTCTTTTTTTCTGAGACAAATTGTGGAAAACGATAGCAGTGAAATATCAAATTTAGAAGAAAGTGGGTGGAAACCTGAATTCTGTTACTTCAGTTTACTGCTTCAGCTGGCACTAAACAGGAGTTTTCAGCTCCACACTCCCTCCCTCACCTCCTTCATGGCAGGAGAGTGTGACTATGCCTAAATATGATGCTGTGACGGGGTCAGGATGAACTCCTCTTCCTGCAGCCCAGGTGGAACACAGTGTACAGAGGAGCTGTTGCACAAACATGAAGTGCTTAACACTTGCAAACGTTACACCGGCTACAGTTACAGGGTAAGGATTTCCATGATGCATTCCTGGTCTCCTGACATAATTGCAGCAATTTATATGCATGCTGAGGTTGAGGCAGGGGATTTTGGTGAGCAGCAGGTTGTTTTTGGGAAAAGCTGCTTCTGCTGGGGCACCTCTAAGCCTCGCACACAAGGGATGCTGCCCTGTGCTTGAGCAGTGGGATTCTGGTCCTGTAATCTCAGCTCTTCCAGCTCCTCACTGCTTGAGAAGAGTATTTACCTCCCAGGCAAAGGTTTTGTGTGTGGTGGTTTGGAGAGAACGTGAAAGCCAATTTGGGAGCATTATATAAGCTGGAGCAGAGATATGCCAGGCCTTGTGGTTTGAGGGGATGATGTGAGGAAAGGCTTGAAGCCTGCTGAAAATGGATAAGTGTGGCCACACCAAGTAGGCGGGAGCTCTGAAAGAACCCCTTGGCAAGATGCCCTTCTATGGTTTGTGGTCGGGACACAGGAGCCTGACTGGTGCCATTGGGTGGGGATTACCATCTCCCAGGGGAGATCTGGCATGTACCCTCTCTGCAAGGCACTCGTTCTACATGCTGTGAACCAAAAAATAACGTAGTCCAACTATTTAATCGCGAGTCACACCTTGGGGGGCTCTTAGCCAGCTCCTTCTGACATCAGTCCATGGCACACTCTGCTTCTCCCTTGTCATTCCCTTCTGAATGGCATGTCTTGGTTCTTTCACCACCCAGGCAGGCTAAGCTAAGTGCCTCAGTCAATATTATAACATGATTTCTGCCATACAGAAATCAAGAGATGACTCGGTTGGCTTGACAAAGCTGTAAGGGGCATGGTGACAACCCAGACCTCATAGCAAGGCACGTCCTATGAATTAGACTGTGCTAGTCTGTCATTGGTTTGACATGCTCCATCAGCTGTCCATCCTGCCCACTGCTAGGGGATCCTCAGCTATGATATACCTGTTTTTGGAGACTGGTCATCGAGATAAAAGTAGACCCATGGAGGTGAATTCAGATGAGAGCCATACCAGTGCTCATTGGTCTGGAAAGTTTGTGTTGTGAAGAAAATCTGGATGATTTAATGTAAAGAAAATAGTATTGAGGAATGGAGGGGAGGAATACAGCCTTCTGATTTCTATATATATAAACCTACTATCTGTCCCTGTGATACTGTGTGAGGAAAAATAGCCAGAATAGAACAGAAACTGGACCAGGTTGGAGCACCAGAACACAGGTTCATGTGCTCACACACAAAAACTTCTAAAAAAATAATATGAGGACATCTTCCTAGCTTTTCCAAGTCATTTCATTCATGTCATCATTGCACCCTTAACAAGTTTTAGGAACATTGTTGTGGCTTCTGTGAAAGAAGGCATGTTGCAAGCCCCTGTGTGTGGGTACTGAGATGAACTTGCCCAAAATGTAGGTTGTGTGGACTCAGTGTTTCAGCTTACTCACATCTACTGAATCGGGGCCAGGAATAAATCAGATGAAGACCCAGTGTGGGCAATTTTTTGACCTTGTTTATGTAAGATTTGGCGTAGTTGGCTCTAAAGTCCATCTCACTGTGAGATCAGAAGCAGGGGCAGAAAGTTTTAGAGTCATCCAAGCTTTGGAGCTGAATGAAGTTTGGAAGTAAACGACTCTGTGCTGTGTTTTAATAGGTGTGAAAAGCAGTGTAAATGGCTGCTATTACACAAGTTGCTGGAGACAGTTTTCATAACCATGTCAGAGTTTCCTCACCTGCCTCAAGTGTTTTACAGGTTGTGAGGAAGGAATAAAAGCCAGACAAGACTCATCCAGTTCCAAGAGGAACACTGGGGCAAGAAATATTATTTCATCAATATTAAAAAGCTCTGTTGGCCTTTTCTCTGAGAACTTTAGCCTCCCCCACACTGTGCCATGGATTCAAAATTTGGCAGGATGATGGTCTTGCATTAGGGATGTACCTTTGTATCTGTGTGGAAATCTGCTGGTGGTTGCAAAACTCTCAGCCCTTTATAAACAGCTGTCTCAGCAAGGCTTTGTGACTTACATCCACAAATGCTTTGGTCCTTTCTGCCTGGTCAGGCTGAGGGGAGCAAATGAGTGAACAGGGATCCCCCTACGGTCTGAGTGCTGCCTTCCCTGCCACATCCACGTCCAAACACAGACACTGAGAGTTGAGATTGTGCATCTCTTACAGCCTCAACGGTCTTAGCTTAGTGTGAGGGCTCTTTGGAAAGATTTGGGCTGGATAGATGGTGGGAAAGGAATGAAGAGAAAAAGGGACATTTAAGAGGAATCACTGAATGCATGAGAGGATGGTGCAGCTGTGGGGTGGCTGAGATTGGAGGAAGGGTCACAGAAATTGGCTTGGGAGCTAGAAGAGAAAAGGCAAGTATGAGCTGTGAGTCTCACTGCTTGAGGAGAGTGAGTTTTCTCTCTCTCTCTCTTCCTTTGATCCATGAAAATAAATTAAGTATAAATAAATACATTCCCTGAATATATACACAGGAAATTAAGGAGCTAAAATAAATACAGCTAAAACAAACTCCACCATATCATCCACTTCCCCCCAGTCCCCCTCAACCTCCTTTAAGTAAGAGTGACTTGTACTATTAAAGGACAATAATATTAGTAATCCAAATTCAGTTTTTATATAGCAGTGTACTTGGAGAAGATGTATCAGAGCACGGTAGGTGTCATTATTGTTGGTCTGAAGATAAAACTGAATTGGAGACTTGTTAAAGGTCACCACGAATGGAATTAATGTTATATAAACATTTACCTTCACCTGAACTAGGCACCTACAGTTCCTTAATAGGCAGTGGAGAATAATTGGTACTTGTTGAAACTAACTCACTTGACCTATTTCAGACACCTCCTCTAAGGTGAGGTGAATCTCAGCATAGAAAGGCTGGTTTCTCTGCAGTGAGAATATCTTGCATTTAGCTATCTTGGTTCAAATAGCTTACAAATAATTCTCCAACCTACCCACTCCAGCAATGTCATGACTGGGAATGGTGCTAGCTTTCCCTCTCTGAATGCCTAAGGGGGGGGGAAAGGGAAGTGGAGGCCAGTGTGAAGTCTTGCACTCCTTGTTATTCCTACGTTTGTTTGATATTTTCCATTAATTCCTGTGTTTAGTGTTTCAGAGCCTTTGTTTTCCTTTCCTCTCTTTTGGGGAGGCTGGTGGTAAGGACTCTGTTATTATTAGGTTTGGCATTACTTGATTAATTTTTTTTTTTTCTTCTCTGCCTGTGTGTGATTGGGATTTGTTTTTTTCCTGCCTCTGCATTGTAAAGTTGTGTTTGTTTTTACAGTCAGCACCTTGCTGTGCAGTTGCTTGAAGGAGAAGGAGAGCAGGCACGTTCCTTGGCTCTTATTCTGCAAAACTTTGTCAGCTCCCCTCCATGTGTTAGCAACCTGCTCTGTCTCTGTCTCCCAGCCTTTTCCTCCATCTCCATCCCCTTTGGATGGATGGGAGCTAGTCCACTCTCCAAACCTGTGTCAGTGTCAGGGTTTGCAGCTCAGATGGAATTGCCTAAGAATGCTGGTTGCTGAAGGAAATGTTCATCTGAGAAATGCCAACACCTGCCACTCCACAGCAGTTTGTAAGCACTGGAAACAGCTTTGACACTGGAGAGACAAAAAAAACCCCCTGCAACATGTTGTGATTGTTGACTCCAGCTAAAATGATCGATGAGGAGCTGCAGCCAGCTAGGAGCTGCAATTTAGGGGTTTAAACAAATGAATTTGCCCAGCTCATTCCTGTCACTGCAGCTTTGGCCTTTCAGGGCTTGAGGGGATGCTGTTGCCTGCATCTCCCACATGCACCATGAAGCCAGACCACCTCAGCTCCACACAAAGCCAACTTTTTTGGCTCTGCATTCACTTCATGCTACAGAACGTGTTCCCTCCACCAGCCCAGCCCTTAGGTCTTTGTTCAGCCAGACTTCCACTGACAGCAGTAGGAGTCTTTTTGCATAGAGAGTGGGTGATAGAGCCTCCCACTTGCAAACCTCTCTGTGGATTGGTGCCAGCCTCCTCCACAAAGCACAGCTCTTCTCCTCCCCACCCCTGGCAAAGCAGCCTCCCTTCATAGCTCCTGAACACTGCTGGGGGCTGAGCCTGCCCTGAGCCTCTGAACAAGTTGCATCAGCCCTGGTACAACCCTGCTTGTCATTAGCATCAGGGGGACTGCCGAGGTCATCTACCTCTAGGCACTCTGACTGCTGTGCTGTCTAGACCAGCTCTGAGCAGAGGCAGGACAGAGGTGGAAGAAATTATTGCCATGGGAGCAAAAACTTCCTGGATTTGCAAATCCATCTACCTACTCAGATGACCCTAATCAACATAACATCTGCATAATTAAATCCTATTTCTGACTTATCTTTGTCTCAACCCACCTTAAACTCCTTGCCCTTCTTGATTTCTCTTCTTTGCCTATCAGTTATCACTTGTCTGTATAAAATATTTGGGAATACAGTTTTTAGAAGGTGAAGTGTATATTGTCCCCTGAAGGGAGGGAGCTCTGGGAGGCAGGACAGCAGCCAGCTCTTTCCTGGCAATCATGGGAATGCTGACAGGGAGCTGTGAGTCGGTGGGTGGGTGTAGTGCAGCTGCCTCCTTAGGCTGGGTCCAACTCGTTTGCAAAGCCAGGTGAGAGGAGGAAGCTGAGGGCAACCAATTCCCCCTCTGTGCCACAGTCAAACCCCATGTCTCCCTCCATCTCCTTTCTGATAACAAGCTGGCATCTGTGCTTTAGTGTAACAGACACAAAGCCAAAGCAAACAACCATTTTCAGAAAAAAAAAATAATATTAAAAGTTCTTTGCATCGTGAGCATGAGTGGCACAGATTTCTCTCCCATTTGTCCCAAACTGTATGTGTCAGATGTGGTTTCCATATGGCATCTATATCTCTTGGTACACCCACACTGGATGTATGAGTTCGTATACCAGTGGCTGTGCTGAGCCACAGACAAACGTTTAGCATTCCTTAGTCAACTGGAAACTCTATGTGTGTATGGGGTATGTGTGTGGGTGAAGCCCAAGGAATATAAAAACAGGCATATGGCATTTTTTAACTCGTTGCACAGATAAAAAGGAGAAATCAATATAAGGCAACACTCAAAAATAGCAGCAAGTTCTTTGAAGTGAACCCACTAGTGAGAGAAACTGAAGAGGAGGCTGCTGCACCAGGATCAGCTCCAATCCCTGCACCTTGCCCCTGTGTTTTCTGGTGCTCCATCTATGCCAAGGATCCCAGGCTGTGCTTCCTCAAATGGAGGCCCTTGGAGCTGCAGTTCTGCCTGCCACACTGGCACGGCCATGGCTTGCACACCCCAGAAAGCACTTTGTCAGTCTTAAAAGCACGTGGACATCTCCAGTTTACTGCATGGAGGTTGTACTGAGTTGAGCAGAAGGCTGCCATGCTTGCCCTAGGCAAGATGCCTGCTGCATACATGTAGACCTCAGTCAGTTGCCTAAAGTCAAACACCTAGTGCCATCTGGGGCACTTGGGTGGCTGGCATGGCCTTTGGCTGCCTCTCCAGTAAGGTATGTTTGTTCCTGTGCTGATGCTCCAGATGCTGTAAGCAACTGGAAAGAAAACTCCTCACCCGTGTTGTGGCAAATGAATCAAGCTCTCAGCCTTGAAATAGCAGCTTGTGATGGTGAAGAGGCTGAAACTTATCAAATGTTCCAGAGAAGTGATGGTCCATGAATGTTTTATACTGGAGGTCTTTAGTGCAAATGAGAAAGCAGAAGGCCACTGAAGAGGTGTGGTCTCTTGCATGATAATGTGTATTTTTCCATCTCACATATGAAATTCTGGGTAGCTGTGCTGGTAGTCACAGTACTGCAGAGCTGCCTCCTCTGCCTGGAAATAACTCATTCCCTCCCCCACTTGGAAATACCTTAATCCTAGTAAGATGCCTCATGGTTTGGTCTTGGATCAAACAGATTGAAATGTGGGGAAATTCCTTGCTCCTCCAGCCTGGAAGCAACTGGGAGACACCTCTTCTAGATAATGAAGTGGAAATTGCCTGAGAATGACAGGGGAATTCCAGGGTTAGAGCATCCCTGTGAAACTGATGGAACTCCTGATGTGCCATGGCAGTAGCACTGGCTATGGATGTCCCAGTGGCACTTGCACAGCACTAGGGCATCTGCAGCTTGAGATTAGATTCTTGCCTATTTGAAAGGATGATCTTCTGGATATTCCCCTTGAAGGGGAAAAAAATGGCCTTTTCTGATCTCTTTCTGCTCCTGGCTGCTGAAATACCTTTATCTTATATTACTTTAAGGGACTACTTGGGTTTTTCTGATTCAGGGCTAGCAGAGGGGTGAACCCTTTAGACAACGGCCCTTTATCCTAGGAAATATTAATTGTATTCCTTTGGGACAGGTGAAGATGTTGGTGTTAGCTCAATGGATTTGAAATGGCAAAGGGAAATTTATTCTGCTTTTGCCCTGGAGTTGTTTTTCTAGGCAGAGAGCTGGAGGTTCAGATGCCTGAGTGAGGAAATAGGCAGCCCATGTAATAAAGCACTAGCCTGTGTTATGATAAATGCAAAATGATTAACAGACACGAGGAAATAGACTCTGGCACCTGTCTTTATTTATTTTTAAGTGTCTTGGGGGAAAAAAAATAAAAATACACTAAGAGACAAGTGCTTTGGTTGTCTTGGGGAAACGGGGATTTATTACTGGCTGAGGGTCTGTGGCTGGGCAAGATGCCAAACACTGCGTGCTTTCCACCATCTGAGGAGGGTAGCAAGCTCCTGCCCACAGCACAGTTTTCCTCATAGGTGTTGGAAATTGGAGGGGAAAAGAATGCAAGAGAGATAAAGTATGCATGGGTGAGCTTGGGTCCTGATGTCAGCGATACCCCAGGGCTGGAGTTGGGCAGAAAATAGGAGCTGAAAATGCAAGCATCTCCCTCCACAGCTGGACCCCATGCTGTTCAGACTGCCAGCATCCCTACTTTGGCTGTGGTATTTGGTGGTATGTGATCTGGTCCATTGCAAACAGCTGAAACACTTGAAAATCTCAAAGCAAACTGGAAGCTCAAATGAAATACCACTCAGCAGTGTTATTAAAAGCTACTGCAAGTCAATGAAGGTAATTGTCCATGAGCACACTTTCAGCCTTTGACAAATACACATTATTTTGGTTGTTGGACCTTGCCTCAGAATGAAATAGAATTCAGTGAGATGATTTTGCATGTGTCACTGGCCAAAATAGGCAGCCTGACTGATAACACACTGGTGATGTGGATCTTGAGCCTGAGCCCACAGCTCACCCTCTTGAATTTTATGTGAAATACTAGATGCTTCATTAATTTTTATGCAAAGCCATGCATCAACCCAGGTTTATTCTGTAAGTGTGAAAACATTGATGAATCTGTGGGGAAACTTGCTTCTGAATTTTGGGTTTGTAAGGCTGGGCCAAGCAATGTTCTGCCATGAGCACTGTAGTCTGAACTTCAGTGTATCCTGAAATATTTTCTTTAAGGGTCTGATCTTTGCAAAAACCCCCTGCTGATGGCTTGCTATAGAGCACAGACCCATTCACTGCATAAAAACCCCAACAGACCAACACTCGATAGAGTCATTTTTCAAAGAGCAGCATTCCTGGTGGGAATTTTTCTCACACACTGGCAATTTTTTTTGCTGGAGCAGCTCCAGGAGAGCCGAGTTAATGCCCTGTGTAGTCTGTTTTCATATTGAGCAAACCCTGCTGAGGTGCTGGAAAATAGTGATTTCAACTGATAAGCTTGCAAAAGACAAGTGACTCATCTAGTGCCACGGAACAAGGATTCCCACACTGGGATACACCTGAAAGTGGGCAACTGGTACAAGCTCAGTCCCCCACCCTTCTCCTGGAGGTGTTGGGGAATCACCAGGTGCTTCAGCTTGGACAGGGTAGAGCTGCTGCTTTTGTATTGCAAGTCCTTCCTCCCAAGTGGTTTTGCTCAAGCAGATGAAGATGGCTCAAAATACAGTGTTGGTGATGTGTTGTCAGGGTCAGATGGGACGAGTCAGTCCAGCAAGCTTCATACCTGCTTTGGATGAGGACAGGATTGTGGTGGGTGATGTTATTTAATTTTAGATCTTTAAATGACAGTGAGTGCCATGCAAAGGGTTTCATGCAACTGCCTCTGTGACAAGCAGTAGCTGCTGGAAAACATTTTGTCTCTAATCTGTTTTGATTACATTATAATATACACATACTTGAGGCTTATAGTTCAGTTTTCTTCAGGATATTGGAACATCTGTTTAAAAAATGTGCAAGAAGGGGAGGGAATATCTGTTTCAATGTTAGTATTGAACATACTGGGAGAATATGTGCACAGAATTAAATTATCTAGAAGAACAGGACACAAGGGAGGTTCTGAGAAGTTGAAATACCACTGGATTCACTTGATGATCTATTACCAAAGACACCAGGAATAGGATAAAATGGGAACTTGACCAATTGCTGGACAGAACTGCAGATCCCTGTGCTTCAAGCAATAGATAGAGTGTCTTTGAGGAACTACCCACTCTGAAAGAATACAATAGGGCATTGTTTCATGGTGATGGGGTGCAGAAGTGGGTGGAGATAATGGATAAGGAGGCCACATCAATAAGCAGGCAGCTGATTGCATATTATTTCCTTCAGTCTCTTGTTGCTGTCCCTAGTTGAACTAAGCAATGGTATTTATGTGTCATAGTATACTAACGTGCAGTTAAAGCCTCCAAATGTTGTTGAGGAAACCCAGGCACCACAGGGATCAAACAGTCTCCTGACAGGTTACTAAAACATTTCTGACATCTGACTGTTTTCACCACTGAACATCATTCAAGTCCCCAGTTGGCAGAAACTCCCAAGATCTCAGGCTGAGGAAGGTCCTCTCCTCTGGAAAGATTTCCTTGTGATACAGTGCTTTTGGTAGAAAATGATGATTTTGAGATGCCTGTGGACTCTAATCCAGCTGTAGCTGCTGTTCCTGGAGAGTTTTCCCTATTTTCTGTTCTGCAGAGAGGACTAATTCATTCCTCACTCTTCCTCCATGTTCTCTACACGATGGCTTGGCTGTTCCCATCCATCCAGGGGGTGGGAGAGGCAGTGTTTTGGAAATGCAGGATGTAACTAGAGGCAGCTGATGACGACAGGATTCTAGAGTTGTTTTCTTAATCACTTAAGACTCTGACTTTGAAGGTGGGTGTTTTTGTGTCTCTTTCTGCCCTGAGTCATTTTTATGTCACGATGAGCTTGCTCCAGGGTATGTCTTCACCAGGCAACCCAATGACAATACTGAAGGCAGCACAGTTCTGTTTGTGATGAGTACCAAGTGTGGGTTCTCACAGGCACCCACCCCCTATCTAGTACAGAGGGGGAACAACCTTAACATCTGGACTGCCAGAAATGTGTGATACGAATGTGTATCTATCTACCCATCTCTTCCTTCTTCCATCTTCAAAAAGCAAATTGTGCAAGACATCCCAAAGGTACATCAATCCAAACTTTGACACACCACGTGCTCCATGCCTGCAGCATATTTTGCACAAAACCTATTAGATAGATGCTCAGAGTCTTTTTAAAAATAGCATTTTCCCACTAGCTTTTTTCATGTGACTTGCTTTCTAAGAGACAAACATTTTTTTTTCCCCTTCAGGCTAACTATCTCAGTCTGGCAGGGAATAATAGTTTATGGCCAGTAAAAATGTTAGCTCAAAATATCCATCAAAGCTTTAGGAGTACATAATAAGATTATGGTTTTCAGGGCTACCAGATTTTTCACCTGAAAAAGTATCTTCCATTCTGAACACCATTAATAGTTTGTGAGACATTCCTTCTGATAAAAATAGACTAATAATTATTTTCGATAATATCAGTTTTATTTTGGGAATTTCTAGGGGGAAAAGGAGTTGTAAGGTGAATAATTTGCATCTTTTACTCATGCCTGATCTCAGCTATGAGTAAGACCTCAGGACTCATCCTAGTGCCAGCTAGCAACCTGTGCAGAGTGGATTACTGGATATTGAGTACTACCTGATTTCTGTGGTATTGTGAGATACTGAAGCAGAACGAAGGAAATCTTGGCAGGTTGTTATTTTACTCTATATTTGTTTTAAATATCAGTGATGTGAAGCTGTCCAGGCTGTGTAAATGAGTTATTGCTTTACTATGCAGTGTCTGCCTTTGCTCTCCATAACCAAAAAGTATATACCTGCAAATCAATTAACCTGCAGAAACATTTGATTTCTTACACGTGCCTATACCAACATGGAAATATTTTGCTATATTTAGATATGTATATGTGTTTACTTATCAATGTAAACAACACATATGTATATTAGTTAAATATATTAAATCCCTAACTGATAATATGTTTACTAATGCCATCACTATTACTTTATCCCTGCATACCTGCTTTTTCATGAGGCCACTGATGCTTTCTAATAAACTTACCTTTCTCTACCATTTCTACCTTAAAAACCCTCAAGAAACACATTTAGAAAGTACTGTTGAAGTCCAACCCATTGCATAAGAGAAAAGCACAGCTCCTGGCTGAAACCAAGTTTCTGGTGTGTGTTGTTGAACTGGGGATTATATTGCAGTGAGTAGTGACCAAAACTTTGCATTCCAGGCATAACAAACCTTCCCATTGGTGGTAGAGAGGCTGAGGAAAAAAACCAAGAGGGAATAGGGGGAAATAGCTTCAAACTAGAACAAATTGCTGGATGACTCCATTGTCAAAAGGTCACATTCTTTCTTCAGGCAAACCTAAAATGCAGCTTTGCTTAGGTCAGAAGGAAGAGTATGAGGAAGAGGAAAGCATACTGAGGAAATAATCCTTCCTGGATGACCTCTGGGTGCTGCTGCTTGACCTGAGTGGAGCACGGAAGGGAAGGGAGCAAACACAGCACTCTCAAGTGGAGAATTTTCTAAGGCATTGTCAGATTTTCACAGAAATTCTGCTTGGAAGGAGCCTCTCAAGCTGATCTAGGCCATCTGTCTGCTTAAATCAGGATTATCACTGGTACTAGATTAGGTTGGCTGGGCCTTTCCCCATGAAAGCCTAAGATGGAGACCCCAAAACGTGCCTCTGGAGCCATCATAGATTGGAAGCAATACCATATGATTGCAGTGCTGCATGCCCTTCCAAGTTGATAAAGCCTTTCTAACATCCCACTTGAACCTCCCAAGCTGTAATTTTCAGTTTTGGCCTCTTCCTATGCAATCTGCCACTAGTAAAAGCAGTTTTTCTCCATCATCTTGGTAATGATCCTTCAAGTAGGCTGCTATTGAATTGTTCCTTAGTCTCCTTTTGCAAATGGAAGGTGACTGCAGAAAGCACTCGTGGGGACACCTTAGCTGCTGGCTCTGTGGTAATCATCCCTCCCAGGAGGTGGTTGCCACAGATGAACCTTTCTGAGGTGGTGCTTGTAAATCAAAGCTGAATCACTGCAAGGTTACAAAATGTAAAGAGAAAAGTCATAACATGGAAGATGATGGAAAAAGAACCTGCTGTATCAGTACTGAGAAAAGCTTTGCTGCTCTATGTCAAAATGCATGTGCTACGAGTATGGAAATACCAGTGTCAGCAGGGAATATTTTATTACATATACTGTTAACCTAATGGGCTGCACCTCTAATCTCCTCAGGACTATTCTCTTGCATTTGGGTAAGCTGGCACAGTAACTGTGTTCATGCTGTTAAGCTTTCTTACCCTCCAGGAAGGGATTGCATCCAAATTCCCTGTTGGGAATGGATCCTGGCTCATTCTAACTCCCACATTCAGGCCATGCAGAAAGTTATTTTTCAGGGGCACGAGCCAAGCCAGGGACTGTTTTAGCAGCAAAGACAAGGATGTTGTGATATTTGTGAGCTCCCTGACACTGTTTAGACTCGGCATCTAGTTTGGTTCACAGCAATGTTCTTTCTCTTTTGTGCTATCTTAACATAGGTTTTTTTTCCCACAAAAGTTTAAAGTCACCTTCTTGGACCTATCAAAAGCCAAGCTCTGATAGGATGGTTGCTGATTTGAATGTGAATCTTGTTTAGTGGATGTTTCTCCTCTTTGTCACAAAGAACTTTAAGTCCTGACCAAAGCAGAGTTGTAATTAAACTGGACCCACCTTTTCACCTCATGGAAAGGGACCACAGCAGCTGATTTCTTCCACAAAGTCCTAGAGAAGATGTGTCAGTTGCAGAAAGGGAAGACATTAATGACAATAATCTGACTCAGCAGTACCTTCTCCAAACTAATTGTCTGTACTCCCTTTGCAGTCAGGAGATAGGTGTATCTCCAGGGGGTGGTTCATCACCCTCTCAAGGGTTGTCTAATAGAGGCAGAATGAATTTGACAGTGCCTATTTCTCTCCATCATCTGCAGAAAGTTGTTTTAAATGACATGTTTAAACTAACTACTTAACTTCCAGAGTGCTAGCATTAGGTGAACCAGACCTCTCTATTCATCCAGTAGAGCTGGATGAACACCAAGGAAAATATTTTCAAACAAAGATTTGCAAGCTTACTTTGGTTTTCATAACCCCTTTTATCTGGTTTCCATAAACAGTATTTCAAGGAATATTTATATGGGGATATTTTACAAGCAAATGCATTATTATGGTGCAAATACTCATGGGATCCTCACCAACCTGCAGGTGACAGCTTGGCAGTTGGCAGAATTTGCTAGCTTTAAAAAATACTGGGTTTGGTCCTAGCCTCTGAAGAACCCCAGAATTTTTTACCATCCAGGGGGGTCAGCATCATGTATCTCTGAAGGCCAGTTACTCTCTGCAACTTGCCCATAGTGAATTCTTAAGTCAGTATCCACAGTGAACAGGCTGGCATTTGTTTATGGAAAATATTTACTGGGTCTTTATTGTCAACCAGGTATTTTCTAGACATCTGCAGCCTCTTTCTGACTGCTGTTCAAGCAGAAGACATGAGCTTAGATTGTATGCAAGTGCTCACCTCACTCTTGTTCTTGTTAATCTTGATTATTCTGAATTAGTTATTGGAAAAAGATGACTATTTCTTTGTCTCCTGAGCCATCTTCCATTACTCCTCCAGCTAGCATTTTTATTTATTTATTTATTTTGTTTATTTAAAGTTGCATTTGATTTCATTTTGAAGCTAGTGAATCTAAATCTGTCAGAGAAATTGTTGTATGTAAAATGGATCATTATGTTTTCGAAGATTAGTGTCTCCACCAGCCAAATGCAGGCTGGAATTTAAAGCAACCCTCTATACTTTGGATTAATAAATACAAATGTCATGATTTCTGAATGGATGTTAGTAGTGATGAACTAAACTGGGAAATAAGACTGCTTCCAGTACTGCTACTCCCACCATTGCTTATGTACTTGACTGGAATTAGCTTACATTAATATCTATCCCTGTTTTCATTACATCCCTATTGTGCTGTTGGAAAATAGTTCATGCACAGAGAGATCTGTTTCTAAATCACATTACAATCATCAGCAATAGGATCAAAGAGAAAGATTTCATTTCCTTTGTGAAAAAAAAAGAAAAATCAACAGAAAAAAAAAAGAAAGTAGTCTCCGGACTTCTGAACAATTTTAATTTGCTATTGAAAAATGAAAAACCACACAAGAACATTATTCTTGCTCTGAGTTTTCAAAACTTCTCCTCTTTCTCCTTCTTTTCTGCAATCAATCTTGCTTTCTTTTGGGGAATTATGTACCTTTTCCAGCTAAGATCTGATGAGCTTTGAGGAAAATCATCTTGGGTATGTTTTCTTGTACTTGTCAAGTTTTATTCCAGTGAAAAAATGTAAAAAAAAAATCCTTAGCACCAGTACTTGAAAACAAGCATTGCTATTTTGCTTCCCATTTGTTCTTAGGCTCTCTGTACTCAAAGCTGTTTTCTAGCAAATTGAAGCTGTTAACTCCCTCAGTGACATATTTCTTTCACATCTTTTTTGTTCCTCTTCTTTTTTCCCTTCTGGTTAACTTGCCTCCTGGCCATTTCAGCTGCCCAATGTACTCCCACTCATCCAGAAGAGGCAAGTTCTAAAAAGCAGATGAAAAATCTCAGGTTAACCAGTCTTATGGAGCTCCTGGATCTCATCAGCTTTGGTGTCACCTCCCAGCAGTCCCTGGCCATGATCTCTTTCCCAGGATTTCCTGATGTGAGATGTCTCCCCTACCAAGTTCCAGCAGTCCAATGCTCCTTGTCTCTTGAGCTGAAACTTGTCTGGCATCTTTTTTTTTCCTGGCCTCATTCCTGTCCTTTCCAACTGCTTGTTGGTTCTGCTTCCCCTATCCCCAAGGGCTTCATCCACATGTTGTGCACCAAAGGCTTGATGTACTTCACTTCCATCCACATGGTGTGCACCAAAGGCTTGATGCATGTGTGCTGGAGCATATCCCATGGGTTAAAAAGCACTCCAAATGTGTCTGAGAAGCATTGACAGAGGGCATTGTAGTCTTCCAACACCTAATTTGCACTTGAGGCAGATGAAAAGACATAAAGCCCTTCATTTTTCCTTGTACTTTGGAAAAAGAACCCTACAAGCACCATCAAGCCAGGTTCAGAGCATTGGTTTCACAATGCTGAAGGTTTTAGTGGCAATGCCTGTTGAGCTAGTTCCCTCCCCTTCTGCCAAAGTTTACCTCCCCTTTGCCTTTTCTCCTCTGTAAAAGGCAAAAACTGGGGAAAAAAAAAAACCCAAACAGTTTAACCTAGATTATGTCAGTCACCCAGGACATCACACTGCTTTACAAACAGTTATGTTGGCACAACTGAGAGGTCACTGACCTGCAATGCAAAGGCAGGAGAAGGGAGAGGGGAATTTCTTAAGCTGGCACTGCTGCCAAAACCAAATTATTGTGAAACTGCTCTGTCACATTCCATAAACACTTTCTTCCAAACCTTATAAGAATATAACAAATGGGAAAAATCAGTGGTGAAAACCCCTTTGGAGCAGGCTGATTGCATTTGAAGGCCTTATGGTAGATGCAAAGGCTTGTGGGTGCACAAGCCTAAATCATTCTGTGATGTATAAAGACCATGAATCTGATCCCTTGAGAGAAATCCATGGCTCACACAATCCAGTTCAACTACAGCACTGAAAAGAGTTCTTAAGTACATTCTTAAGCACACACACGACCACCCAGGTGAGGTAATCCCACTGGTTGGAACTGTGCAAATGAGGCCAACCACAAGGGCATAAGAACTACCAGTATATCCAATTAGCGGGGTAAAAGTAACTACCCTCCTGGCTCACTAATTATTTGCAGTACACATGGTGTGATGAAAACCCTTCCCAAAAAAAAAATAATAAAAAATCAAGTGTGTCTTAGTGCAGTTTGACTTCGAGGCAGTGCAGAACAGAATGTTACTGAGTGCTCTGCAATTCATTATGCTTTCAGATGCACCAACTAAATTTGGCTGTGCAATTAGGTAAATAATAACTGAAGGGAAAAGGTTGTATTTTGGAATTGCACATTAGAATAGATGATGACTCCTTTTGCCTTTAGCTGCTCGTTCCTGTGTCGTGGCAGACATCTTGTTGCAGAGCCCTGTCCTTTGCAGATGAAATGCCTGTAGAAATGTAGTTTCTACGTCCATTTAAATGCACCAGTGCCATTTTCATGCACTCAGCAGAAGCTCTTCCTTTAATTCATTTGCATATCTGCCTCAGATATCAAAGAGAATGACATTTCAACAAAACGTTGGCCAAAGGGCAGCATCAAAGAGCCTGGCTTGGCAGCCTCCACTCTTTTTTTCAGGGAATATTGACTCAAACAGTGGATGTCACTGAATTCAGGCCAGGTGGGCTGAAGTGACCCCTGCGTGCTGAGCAAGTGGGTAAAGGTGACTGATGTGTTCACAAAACATTGCCTTTTCTTTTCCTGTCTTCAAATTACCCTTCCATTTATTAATTTATATTAAATCCACTTATTAATTCCTGAACATAGGCAATATTAAAAAAAAATGGCTCATAGATATTTGATATCTAAGATATTTGACAAATGACTTTGAGAACATAATTTGAAATGATGGGTTTAGCTCACACAGGTTAAAGAACCCAGAATAGAAGGGTATCCTTCAGTAAGGGGGAAACTGCAGATTGGGAAATGATGTCTCTGTCACTAAATGTTGATGGATTCTGCTAAGAACAGGTCTTTTTCTTACCTCTTTCTAATATTCAGAATATTATAGAATATTATTTAATATTCAGGAGAATATTTCTAATATTCAGCTTTGTTAACTTTAATCCAAGTGCTAGTAGCAGTGGATTGACAAGTACATTTACTATCACCCTGGTAACCTTGTGGCCTGGAAGGGCAGACAGGAGACAGAAACCTCCAGGAGCAACAAGGAAAAATCCCAGGTTACCAATGTAAGACATTCCACTGCATGTATTTCACCTGCAGAGAAGAGGAAAAACCTCAGGACTGATAGCATTAACACTGCTGAAATTCTGATGGGAAGTTATATATGTGCATGGGTAGAACCCCTAAAAATGGAAGAGGTACTGAAGATGGGAAGAGGGTTGATGTCTTTCCATGGCCTGGAATGCATCTGAGTTTACATGAGTAGTGGCTGAGAATGATTTTCTTTACTTCCAGGAGTAGGAGTTGCCTCAAAACATTATACTTAGAACAGTTTTGATTGAAATGGATAACTGTTCTGTTGTGTTTTTTTTTTTTTAATTTATGAATAGTCCTTCTTTATTATGAAACTTAAAGTTGGTCTGTCTGATTCCATATATTTGGAGTACATTTCCAGAATGAAAGACTTGAAGAATGAATGAGAAAACTCTTTTGTGCACACGATGGTAGAGAATTTACTATTCTCTACCCAACTGCAAAGAAACCTGAGTGTTTCTGATCCAATGATGAGCAGAAAGCTCTGCTTAACTGCTGCCGAGCACTTTAAAAATGGGTAGATTTGGACCATTTCCCAGATGTCACATTGTCACTTCTGAATAACACGTTGGGAGAGGAAGTCAAATGAGGAAGCGGGTTCAGGAGTGGTGAGAGTGTAGTGGCTCCCTCTCACTTGCAGGGACTGGCCAGGATTCTAGCAGCTGTCTGGGGGTGGGAGTGTGTGTGGGTGTAGAGCCAGCACGTTGGTTTGAGGTGCCTAACTTAGATGCCTACATCTCTCCATTGCCTATAAAAGGAATAGAGTCTGGCAGCCGTGGAGCGTGGGGAGCCCGGTTTGCCCATCACTGTCTTGCTGGTTGTCATGGTAACAAAGGCAGGCACCTAGAAGAGATGGTCTGGATGTGGTCCCAACTGACTTGCAAACACACTCCACAACTCGTGTGCAAGTGAGATAGCTGTGCTGTGTGTTTCAGAGTTCACACCTGCATGCCAACAGCTGGAAGGGGTTGCAGTTTGAAGCTGTCCTTTGAGAGCCTCAGACAACAGCAGGTATTTGTCTCCCCATCTGGTTTTGTGTTTTTTGGGCAAACTTGGGCTTGGAGGACAAACACATGGTGCTGCGGGAGGCAAGCTCTCCATCTGCACTCCTCTGAAGCTGCATCATTGATGGGAGGGAAATGAAACCACTTGATTCATGGGACACACTCCTACGTGGGGAGAAACCCTTGTGAAGCTGGCGCTGCATCCCACGCCTTCCTTTGGAAATCACAAGATGTGCTTTAAGCTCCTTATGGAATTGATCAGTTAATTAATCAGTTTATCTGCCTCTGCCCTACATTTAAATTTCAATCATTGTGGCAATTCCATTAAAATCTCTTAAGCTCTGATCAAAAAAAAAAAAATCAGTAAACAGAAGAACCTGTAGCCTGTAAATTACTTCTGCCACAAAATAAGGTCCATTTCAGTTATTGAATCATTTGGAGATGCTCTTGCACCTGTAGAAACTAAGTCCACTCTTGATTATTGGAACAGTTGTGCAAGGGAGTGAATTGGTTAATCTCATAGTGATGCAAACTGTAGTTTTCTATGAAGACGTTATCAAAGGACTGTAGGCATAGAATTCATTTCAATAATGATCTGGGATTTCAAATCTGAATGCTCAGTTTCTGGCTGCATTGCAAATTCTTCCCTAGAATCCACTCTGTATTACCACCTTTTGCAGACTTTAGCAATAGTAATAGATTTTCAAGACACTCAGAACAACAAAAAAAAAAGCAACAGAATTCTATTTGAAGCACAGCTAGCAATGTATTGAGCTCAGCTAGGATCCTGACATATGGAAGCTGCTAAAATCCAACATTTTGATTTTGTGCAATTGCATGTTCAAAGAAAATATCTGAAATTCAGAACAGAGGCTCAGGTCAGGGCAGGATTGATGGGGTAGGTGTCGAAGTCAGGGCTGTGATTTGTCTTTTTACTTTGTCTTGCTACTTGCTTTGGACTTGTCTTCTCACCTTGACCTAATCCTGCACTAGAACTACATTAACCTGAACCAACAGTCTAGTCTGTAATGCAATGAATCAACCTTTCAGAATATTCTTTCAACTACTAATGTGCAGATCATTGCTTCCAAAGCCCTAGAATAATAGAATGTATTGGTTTGGAAGGGATCTCCAAAGTTCATCTAGTCCAACCCTCTGCAATAAGCAGGGACATCTCTAGGTCAGGCTGCTCAGAGCCTCCCCAAGCCTGGTCTTGAGTGTCTCCAGGGATGGGGCCTCCATCACCTCTCTGGGCAACTCATTCCAGTGATCTGTCACCCTCAAATTAAATAACTTTTTCCTAGTATCCAACCTAAATCTCCCCTTTTCTAGCTTAAAGCCAATACCCTTTGTCTTGTCACTACAAACCCTTGTGAATAGACCCTTTCCTGCTTTTTTATAGGCCACTTGCAGGTACTGGAAAGTACCTATATATGGATAAAGTGGAGGTATTACTGCAGAATGAGATGCAGTTGTTTGATAGTATATGCAACAATTCAGGAGACAGGGAATAAAATTGTTCAGGCTACAACATCTAGAACTCTGTATGCCTGTGAAAAGTTTTTTTTGCCTCTTTCCTGCCTATAGACACCGTATTTGAAGCTAGGAATGTGGTGCTTTAATAACTGATTTACATTTCCCAGACAGCAAATTGCTATCTGACAAAAATTTATAAAAGAGCTTGATATTGTGAAATTCTCTAGCACAGTGAATCCTTTGTGATTTTAAAGTAAGGAGTTCGTGATTAAAATTTTAATATCATCATTGCAGTCTCCTGGGATGCTGAAGGAAAAAGAAAATGTTATTTCCTGCGCCTTAGAGTTGGTTGTGGTTGGTGCATTTAAATGCCATCAGTGCTCCTGAAATCTAAACAAAACAGAAAGTCCCTCAAAGCAAGTAAAGAAACTGAAGGATTATTGATCTCTGCCTAAACCTACAACACAAAATTGCCTCAATTTAGCTCTGAGATGAAGTGTCAGGGCAGGGTCTGCAGTTTGCCACAGAAGCTAAAGATGGGAGGAGTAACTGGGAATAAAGGCCAATTTAAGAAACCAAATGCTATTATTTAATCTAAGATGCTTTTTTTCCCTCCCTACTCTTCCATATCTGAGTGTTGAATTATTGGCATGTTCCCTGTCCCAGGTTTGACTGTATCCCACTAGTGGGGATGCTGCCAACTCTTGGCCATGGCTTGTGGCACAGCAGAGACTGCTATGGGTGATGCCCTTGGGGAAGCATGGAAGTGAACTGTGCTCTGTCATTTGCTTTTAGAACTGAAGATGAGTCCTGGGCCATTTACCCTTGAACTTTGAGTTCAAGTCTTTCATGATAATATAAAATCAGCATTTAGACAACTGTGGCCACTGTTGAGTCCTTGCCCCTGTGCTACAGCAATAACCACCCCAAATCTTTTGCGAAAACTAGTCTTGTAGGAAATGTATTTATTTTTCTTTCCCTTTTCTCAAATAAAAATTATCTGTCACATTTCAGTGGAAAATACTTCTCCCTGAAGTTCAGAGTTCCTTCTTTCCACTCTTTTTTTCCCTCTTCTTTCTGCAGTGGGAGATGGCAAGATACAACTAAAAAGACTTTTCAGGTTTTGGCTCTTGGTGAAAGCAGTGTGACTCTGAGGAAAGCAGTGTGCAGTCCTTGTGGACTTTCTGCCACAAAGATGAACTAAAATATTTTTTTTTAGTCTTGAAAAAGCCATTGACTGGAAGATGAAATATTTTTATGTGGCTGCTTACACATGCAAATGTTGGTGTTTTCATCAGAGGGGACTTTGCTGCAGAGTTGTTAAGATATCTTAATGAAATAAATTGGGAAAATAGTGATCTTCAGTTTGGAAGTTACAATTGAATATACAATTCAATTCAATATACATTTCAAAATGGTACCACATTTTATCTATTGATCTCATTTAAAGGTCCTGGATGCTGTTCTACTTAAGGGTGCCAAAAACGAGCCAAGAACATAATTTTCAAGTAGTATTATCATGGTCATGTCACTTTCCAAAGCACCTCTAAATCGTTCCTTTAATTTTTCCTTTGCCAAAGAGGTAGAAGAGTGTTTTGCTGTTTGGAAGAACTCCTGCCTAGAAGTAGAGGTCCAGATCTTTAACAAGGCTAAACTGGCAAAGCCCCACTGATTGTAATGGAGCAACACTGATTCTGGCAGTTCAGTATCTGGCCCATCAGATTTTCAACTGTTATCACCACAGGCAGAATTCAAATTGACACAGCGTGGGCTAACATGATTGAATGCAGAGCAGGCTGCCTGGTATCCTAAATTATTTTAATAACAAAAAGAATGTAGCTGGAATGCCAGGCTAAGATCTCTACCTGGATAAGGGCCCAGATATAATTTAATTTTTTTTTTTTACTATTTTTTTTAAAGAAGGTTGTTCCAAAGTCATTACTTCTCTGTTGTGGAGTTTGTCATTATATGGTGCCCAGAAACAAAAGTCTTATATTCTCTTTGGAGCTGTAAAATGTTTTCATGTAGAAAACATTGCCTTGAACAGGTCTCATAGGATAATTGAATTATTGAAACAGGGAAGGAACCTGCCCCTCTCCAGAACTCAGATCAGCTGCTAAACCCAACTCTGAGACATATCTGCACCAGATGTTGAATTTCCAGGGCTTTTCTTGGGTTCCTGCTGCTGTGAACTGCCCAAAACCATTTGGTATCCCGGAGTCCACTGATTCCCAGGGATCACACTGGCCTCAGGCTGCAACACGTCTGCACGGGCATGTCTGGAAGTGTTTGATGTGTAGCCATGGTTGCCCAGGAGAGATGGGAACATGCAGTTCTACCTGCAAGGGCTGAGCCATGGAGCTGCTGAAACCAGCCACGGGAGCCCTGGTGCAGCACGAGGACAGTGCTAGGGCAAAAGTTGGGCTTGATGACCCTGGTGGTCCTTCCCAACCATATTGATTCTGTGAGGTGAATGATGAAAGGAAGGTGGGACCTTCTTAGGTTGGAGTGTGTGCTCAGTGTTGTCCTGGTAAAAGAGAAGTAAATGTCACCTCCTCTGAGCTTCACTGGGTGGCAGAGATCCTACAACAGAGCTGAACCCCAATCCTGAAGGATGGGTTTGGGCTGAAATGTCTGTTGGAACCGTGATCATCTCCACATCCATTTGCCCATAGGAGCCAAATGAGAAACAAAACCATAACAATTAGATTTCTCCCCTCAGGAAAAAGACTTGTGTTTTTTTCTCACTTGAAAGAATTCAGACATTTGTCTTTCATCTGCCCTGAACAAAGCTAGATTACTTGATCTATCAGCTCTGATTTGGGGTGTATGTTTTATTCTTCTTAGAGATTCAGAGGGTGGTAAAAAGCCTCATTGTAATTCAGTAATTAGTATGTGTCCTTCTTCTTTTGACCAGGAATGCAAGGATATCCTTTTCTGTGAATGTCATTTTCTCTCTGGGCTCTTGTACTTTAATTTCCTAGATGTGAAAACAGGAACAGAAGATGAATTAGATATTGAAATGAGAGGATATGAACATGACTCTCTTCTCCTACAGAACTTTTTCTTTCAAAGAGAAAAAAACCCCCAAAACTTCTGTAGTTAAGCAAAACATAATAAAAGGCTTTATAGATCAATTATAATGAATAAAGTGGTTTTATCCTTCAAGAACTTTGCTCAGGAGAAAAAAACTTAGTTTAATGAAGTTTCAAATCTTTTGTGTGCTTACTGTTCCTGTGTATTTTTAGTTCTCCCACCTACCATCCCAGCAATCTGACTATTTCTGGAATTATTAATCTAGATTTTCTGGTTCTGGTGGATAAATAACTGTTTTATTTTGTCTAACACCACAGTGCCTTGATACTAAATATGTTACTGATACACATATATTAAGCTACAAAGGCAACATTTGGTATCTGGATGAAGGGGTTTAGGTGAGATAAGTTTTCTTTGTCTGTCTTTGCTTTCAAATACATGAGTTTGAAACTAAGATGTATCTCTTCTTGATGAAGAAGGGGGCTCATACATTTGTTGACTTGGATAGGGTTTTTTTTTCTCTTAAAGGCATCGTTTTATTCTGATTAGCCTGATGACACAGGGTGTTCTGTCTCATCCAAGCTTTGTTAATATATTGCTTTTCTACATCCTGTTCAATGATGGTTGATCTGTTGCAAGATGAGCAACTTTTCAAATCATTATGAGGTCCTCCTAGGGATGATAGCACTGCCTGTTATTGCTCCTTCATCTCTGTGAAGGAGTTGAAGGAGCTGGGCTGTTCTTTAGGGTCCTCCAAAGAATATAGAACTCAGTCCAGAATGACCACAAACCTTGCTGCTTTATGGTGTGTACACATCACAATGTCAGGAGCTGGAAGGGACCTCAAAAGACCATCTAGTCCAACCCAAATTATATGTCCTTGATCTCCCATCTTCCAGCATTGACAGATGTTGATGTTGGTTTCTTCCCAAGGAATCAATGTTCATCAGGATCTCTATTTTTCTCCTTTGGAAGATGCTCATCTATGGCATAAAGACCTGAGCAGAGGATGGGAGCAGGTGTGATCATTCCTTTCTCTTGCTCCATGTCCCTTGGATGCCCCTGTGAATGCTGGACACCTGGATGCCACAATCATTCCCAGTCCAATATTCAACCCACCCATCTGAAGCCTTCCTGTGATGTCTTCATTGGTAGTGAGAGCACAGAGCATTCAAAGCAATGCTGCTCAGTAAACACTCTTCATGGAAAAAAAACCCCAACCAACCTGAGAGACTTTTTCTTTTGTTGGAAATTTTTCATGAATTATTTTTGTTTAGGAAAGCATGATATCATTCTGATGGTAAGAAAACAAACTGGCAGGCCAGCTTTCTGTTACTCCTAAAATATCACCTCCTATTTTTCATGTAGGCATATGAAAGAAGAAAGTGGAGAAATAAAATAGCCAAGACCAATGTCTGTTTCTTAGATTTTGCTTCTTTTTTCTGCCTTTGGTCAGTGCCTGAAGGAAAAAAAAAAAAAAAAGTGTGCAAAAGAGTCTATTTTCCCCTTAAAAACTTAGAAATTGAAAAAAATACAGTTTGAGGGTTTTTTTTCAGATTTTAAAATTACTTTTTTTTTTTTTTTTTAATTTATTTTAAATCAACCCCCTGTTTTCCAGTGAAGATACTCAAACCAATTTGGCTTACCACATTTCAAGGCTCAGCCTTCCCCGACCACAAATTATAGATGTCATAACAAATGTCAAAAATACAGCAGGACGTAATGAATTATATATGCACAGACACAAGCACAGCCATAGACACATTCATCTGTGTATATATAGGAACCTGAGTGTGTAGGTATACGTGTGTATAAATATATCTCTTGCACGTGCATCTGTGTGTGTGTGTGTGTGTGTGTGTGAAGATGGAGATGTGCCCATGTTTGCAAGCCAGGGAAGTCCCTGAGTTGTCCTGCTTCAGGAGGTTCTCCTTTATATGTCTATATTTATATATTTATATCTTATATTTCTGTGATTTATCCATTGGGAAGATCACTTTCCATACAACAGGAGTTATTTAGTGGGAAAATCAAATTTCAGTGGTTGCAATTGTCCAGATTTATGTTTTGGATGTGTTAGCAGAGCTAACTAGTTATACAAAGCCTCTTGAGAGAAGATTTTAGACTTACATAGAAGGTGGTCCCTCATGCTTCTCTCAAAACCAGACCCTGAATTCAGACATCATCTTCACTTTGCTCAGGGCAGAGGGAGAGTTCAGGAATGACCCTACTTAGCTGCTTAGAAGTGGTTTGTGTAGAAGGTTTTGTTTTTTGATTGAAAACAACTGAAAAAAAAAAATGGAAAGAGCAGAAATTAGTGTGGACTTTTTCTGAGTTTTGGCAAAATTAAAGCAAAAATTGTCAGTATTTTTTGGCTTAAAGAAGTTCTAGGTTTGGGCCAAGACCTGTTTGGTTCTGGCAGTCTTGAGGTTGCAGTTTTTCCATTTCTAAAACCTCGAATTTCTCATTGGGAAATTAGATGTCTTCTGTACAAGTTTTCATCTGAAAAATCTCCTTTCCTGGGGTAACATTTTCTTGAATGGTCCTGCTGAGAGAAGAGCTGGTGGTAGGTGCTCCAGCATGGAAACCCTGAAGGAATTGCTGGTGCTTCAGATGTCTCAAATGGCAAAACCTTGAGATGTTATAAAGTCATAGCATCAGAGAATCTCCCATAGAATCATCTGGGAGAAATAGACTGAGCACAGCTAAAAAATGATGGGAAATTAAAAGTCAGAAACAGGGCTGGAAACCATGAAACCATCAAGGGACCATTCTAGTGCAGAAGATTGATTTCTTTGTGGGTGAGGGCTCCATGGGCTTCCTTTTTTTTTCCCCCCCTGCTTTTTCTTTTCCATTCATGATATCTCTCTGGATGGAGCTATGTTTGTAAGATTCAGATCCCAGTTCTATTTTCCTGTGCTGCCCCAGATTCACCACGGCCTGTGTGGGTGCCCCTTTTCTGTCAACAAAAGACTGTTGCCAGTGGGATTTTGGGTTGGCCTTAGTGGTCGGGAAACCAAAGTTCTCCCTGGTTTTTTTTTTTTAGCTACCTTATGTTGCTTCTTTGGTATTGACCTCAGAGATGATTGTGGCTTATGACTCAGACAGCAGTGTCAGGATTCTCTTGCTCAAGTGGTTTTAGGAATAAAGAGGTGGCAGATTTAGAGAAAGAACTGATAATGATAGTTATCTAAGCGATGTTTTTTCTACTTTTTCACCCCTTTCTCATGTTTTAGTGATTTCCAGCTCCTGGTTTGGTTTTTTTTGTGTGTTTTTTTTTTTTTGTTTGTTTTGTTTTGGTTTGTTTGTT
>JAABPQ010021503.1:0-20053 GCA_033439865.1 Alcedo quadribrachys
CCAGGAACAGATCCAGGCGGGTCTGGAATGTCTCCAGAGCAGGAGACTCCACAACCTCCCCGGGCAGCCCCTTCCAGGCTCTGTCACCCTCACCGGGAACAAGTTTTTCCTTGTGTCATCTTCTTGAAACTCTACACCAAACCTGCTGGAAGCCTGGAAAGGGAGCAAATCTGACCTGATTCTCTTCTGTTCTGTCAAGTCACCTTCACTGACGAGCATGGCTGAGAGCAGCCGGAGGGTGGAGTTGGCCGATTTCGACTGGTTGTTCTTCATACCCAGCAGCCAACGCACCAGAAGTTTAATTGCTTGCACCTATCCAAACAGAGCAGATCAACAATGAGCTTAATTCCTCAAGATGATAAGGCACTAAAACCTACTGCTGTCAAATCATAATTTCCACAGATCCCTATTTATTATTTATGAAATGATATTGTAAGTGAAGACACTAAAATGCGTTGTTTCTGCAAGTTCTGTAAGTGTGTATAATGCACAAAACCCCTAGAACACTGCATATTCTAAGGAGACTAATATCAAAGTACTCAATGGGATTAATTTTAATACTCTCCACTGCACAACTTGGAAAAAAATGTAAATTTTTCATGGCAAATACACATTATTACTGACAACAGATCATTTACCTTTGCTAGTACTTCTGGAGAAACTTCTTCATCTGGAGACCACAATTTTCCATTTTTCTCACCTGTTGACTACAGACATTCATGTAAGTTTAAGAACTGGTTCAACCCATATAAGAAAACAAAGTAAAAATGGAAAATAGAGTCATGGATTAAGTTTTCTTTCACAAAAAGATCTTTTATAAGGTAATTGTCACTCTACTAGTCATTTAAAAAATGTTCCTTTGTAGATTCATTTAGAAAAAAAAAAACGCCAATATTTCCCACAGAGTTAAAACCAGGCAAATAGAATAGAAAGGACTTACCAAAAAAATAAAATCTTACCCTGTCATTCATTAGGAGATCTTTCACAATGAAATTTGCAACAACAGATTTCATTGGAGAAGCAAACTGGTCTGGAGCCAACATAGAAATATGACCCAGTGAGACTAATGGAGTTATAAGCTGTTCTGGTACATCAGCATTCAAACTTCTACTGAGTGGCTGAGGAAGAAAAAGAAAAATTCAAATCAAAATGGAGAAAGAATGCTCTTTCCTAATTAACAGAGTGACAAAAAAAAAATCTCACAAGCAGTGAGCAGTAAGCTAATGTCTGAGCTTACAGTCAAGTAGCTTTTCTGCACTAACTTCACCAGTGAGAAAGTGAGAGAAGACCTCAAAGTCTGGTAATTTAATCAAGTTTGAAAGCAGAGGATGTTATCTCTCATTTAATATCTGATAAATATGTGTCCTCATGGTATGCAGTGTGGATCATTCCAGCATATTTCACTTATTTTCCCCTAAATCCCCCTAAGTGAATACCTTACCTATCAAACACCAGAATATTACAAAATAATGACTGCAAAACACAAACATTAATAATTTACTATCATTATTTCTCTTGACTACCACGTAACATCAGGCTTCCTCACCTATAAATTCTTATCTGCTAAGAATTAAATTGATGTTAATTACTAGTATCAACAACACAAACAAATCTTAAAAACAGAAGAGCAACATACCTCAAAGATCTGTGCAAGTTGCACTTCTTTGTTTGAAAATATGGCATGTATACAGTGAACAGCTTGTTTTGCCTGATGAGGAGTGCCTCTTTTTGCTTTCTGATGCAAAATTGGAATTAGTGTTCTGTGAACATTAAACAAAATACTTCAAAATGAAATTTGCAATCTATAAAAAATAAAGGTCTTCACCTACAAAAATCTACCCTTGTCTTAGAAATCAAGCATTCCTCTGAAGCCTCTTCAGGAAAGTGCATCATCACCAAGTGAAAAGCAGGATGGAATTGTATTTAGTAGTACTTGTTGAGCATGTGACTGTAAACATTTAAGCAGAAAAAAAGCCCCATAGGAAGAAGTAAAATAGAAAAGAAAATAATGATCAAAATAAGACTGTTTAGGAAGTCAAATGTGGAGGGAACCTGACAGGTTAAGGTGAACTCTTGGGCTTGCTATCCAAGCTTGGAGGTGACAGGGCTGAAGAAAATTTCAGAAAGCTAGAAATAACCATTAACCACCAGGGTGTTTATACACATTGAATGCTTGAACTCTGGTTTTTAATCACAGTGTATACCCAAGTGAATAACTGCATTGCTCTGAGATTTTTGCTTTTGAATCCTCTGAAATTTATCTGCTCATCAGAGGCCACCAAAGGAATGAGACCAGGTTGAGATTAGTCAGAGGGTTTGGTTCCACTCCTGAGAGTGTGCTGGCCAAAACTGGACGTAGGATTCCAGGTGGGGTCTCACCAGTGAAGAGTAGAGGGGGAGAAGAACTTCCCTAGACCTGCTGGCCACACTCCTCCTAATGCATCCCAGGATGCCAGTATTCTAAAGCATAAGAATATCTCTAACATGCTAAAATTCTGCAAGTTGGATTAAATAAGAACCAAAATAGCAAAGGATGAATTAAAGTGTACAGTTAATAAGATTCTGTACCTAGCCTACAGGTTCCATCAGGTCAATTAAAACAAACTATCTTGCTAATTCTATCCAATCTTTTTATGGTAAAGGATTTTTGAATATATGAAATCTGGAATATCTACTTGTCCTCAAACTTCTTTATCTTTGCATCAGTGTTAACAGTGACCTAGTTTTGGCTTTCAGAACATTAACCTGACTTGCTTGCAAACAATGCCAAAGGCATTCTGACAGTTATTTCTTGGCTTTGTACCTTAGCCAGGTATTGCTGAAGTATATTCTGGGCAGTCTCAACTGAAAAATATGCCATCAATATCAGGTCCTTGAAGAGAGCATGATATACTCCAACAATGCACTGTCTTGAGTAGAGTTAGTGTGGAACTACAAACAATTGGGACTGTACTGGAAACCATTCTGGCAGTGGGGATTGCTGGGCTTTTCTTTCTCTTCACCTCTACAACTGCCTTTACAATGGGTCTCATATGTGAACTTCTAACGTTGTTCTTCTGCCCAAAATCTGATTAATATCCATTAAAATATCTCAGGTTACATCTTCAATTCACAGATAAATTATTGGTATGCATTTTAGCATGGCAATCTCCAAGATGCTTTTTCAATATATGAGAATTTGAAACCTGTGCTTTTTAATCTGGATTAGTCAGTTACTAACAGGCTAATTTTAAGGTTACAGATGTTGCCCACGAGGTTTTAAACAGTCTTTGAATACCTAGTAGACTGTGTAGCTTTCATCTGCAGGTAAAGCATGAACTGCACAGTGATGAGTTACAGCCAGCCACTTATTCTTTGTTTTTTATTAGAGATTCCTGCTTGCATTTGGATCTGGTTTCCCAACTTCTTTCAAAATAACTAGTGCAGACTATTTTCATTACTTACAAAGATAGATTTGTGAAGCAGAGATAGGAGTAGAAATTATGCCAACAAATTACATTTACACCATATTTTTGCCATGGCTTATTTTGTAATGTGGGAAACATACTACACAGCTTCTAATGTGTGTAAAGTACTTAACAGCTTCAATAAATACACAAAAATTCTGAGAATGCAGAATTTAAGAACGAAGAGACAGAAAGGTAGTTAAGGAACACAAAAAAAAGAAAAGCTGTTCATATTCAAAAGGCTGTTAAGTCATTTCAGGGGCAACAGATTGAATAAACTGTCAAGAGGCAGAACTCCAGGTTATGAAAAGCAGCATGTAAAGAAATAAACTCACGATCTTATCTGTGGCAAGTCTGTTTCTATTTTGTGACCCGTGTTCCTGAAAATCTGTATGGCTGCCTCAGCTACTTTATCATCTTCCATCCTGAGGCACTGCAGCAGAGATTCATAGGTCTCTGCAGAGTGGAACGAGGTAGGATGTGTAAAGGACAGAACCTGGAGAGGCACATTAAAACAAAGGTATATTGATTCGTGGTAAAGGAATCATCAAGAAAATAAAATTATAGTTGTTTATGAGCATTACCACCAACAGAAATTATGCTATTACATGCTTATACATTCAACTAGTACATTCTTATTATTTGAATACATAAACACATTTATTTTATAGGATACTACATTATTTGAATACATAAACACATTTATTATAATAAATTATTTATTATAACATCTGTTTCTATTCCAATTTATTTAAGAATGCTTTTTAGAAACTTCATTTAACTGAACTGAAATCTTCAATTTCTTCAGAATCTATAGTGCCTGAGCAGAAAAAAAGTTATGATACCTACAACCAAAACAGAGATTACTGTACTTTTAATCTAATGCTAATGAAATATAATACTTAAATAGGAGAAATGTTTCAAACAAAAGTCTCAGTTTAATTACATAACCTTCTTCTCCATTCTCTCCTGTATTTTATACTACCCTTTGTAACACTGAAAGTCTTATTAGTGAGCTGCCAAATCCATCACAGATGTTTTCCAGCTTTATCAAATCCTTCTTTCTCCCCCAGCCATTTCTCATCACCACTGAAAACACAAGTTCCCTCATCCCCCTTTTTTTTCCTCTACATAACTTGGCTCCTGAGATTATTGCTTCCTTTCCTTCCAGTATCACACAGGCCCCAAATATTGTGCCTGTCCTTATTTCCCCATTTCTCTTCCTCTCACTTCACCTCTGCACCTTCTTCTGTGTGACCTCCCTAAGCAGAAACCAACCTGTATTTCAACTCTTGGCACCCTTTTCAAAACATACTTCTTCCAAAAAAAACCACCTCTTTCATTATTCTTTTCTCAACTCAGCATTAGTAACCAAACACTTGCATACATCAAACAAGTAATTATTTAAATACTAAATATTAAAACCATGCTAAAATTAATACTTTAGTCATACTACTTTGGAACTTTCAACTCCAAACTATAGGTGTATTAATGTAGATTACCTTGAGAAGTTCAAGTCCTGCACGAATAGCAGTATCAGGACTTACACCCTCCTCTTCATCATCAGCTGTCCCCTCTATGGATTTATTCATTAGTTTTACTAGTGCACTGAAATAAGATTCAGAAAGAAAAAGGCAGATTAATGTGACAATGTACAATGCAAAAGGCTTGACATGTGAGCAAGATTATGGTAAAAACCAAGTAAAAGGAAGGCAACAGTCCATTGAAGTGGACTGGTTGTGGTTTTTGTTGTGGTTTTGTCTGTGTGTGTGTGTTTTGTTTTTTAATGTTTTGCTTCTTTGCCTTTTGTGTGTGTGTGTGTGTGTGTTTTTGTTGGTTTGATTGTTTTTGTTTGTTTTCCCTCAATCAAGCTATTCCATTATTCCTTTTTCTTCTAACTTAGCTTTCTGCAAAATTAATTCTTTAGGAAAGCAAACAAAACCCCCACCATGTTGGCAGCATTCAGATCAGCAGATAGTTGCATGAGTTTCAGAATGTAATTAGGTTGCCAGACAAGTCTCAAAAGAAATGCAAACATTCTCTTACACAATCTCACAAAAGCTGATTAATTCCACTGCTATATGGAAGACTGTTGCAAGCCCAGCAAATTGAAGTTTCACTGGGAACTACTATATTTTGTAAATCATTTACCTCCAGCACTGAAAAGAAGTATCAAAAACAAAACCACATTTTCTAGGCTGCTGAAAATTAAGACATCAACTTAAATCATCTTTATAATCATTCATGAATTAGTATGATCTTCCAAACTTACCTAATGGCTTCTGAGTCAATATGTACAGGGGCAATTCTTTCCAAAAGAAATTTTACCATTTCCAGAAAAGGATTTGTTGGCTGCTTAGGATTTGCAAGTTTCCGGGCTATCTCTCTCTACAACAATGTTGGATACAAACAAGAATTAGACACACTTTTTTTTTTTCACTTCTTAAAACATGCTGAATAAGCTAATTGGAGCCACTTCTTTTAACCACAGAGATTGTCTATCTAATCATTTAAATGTATTTTAAGAGAGAGGCTGTTGTTGAATCAGCTCAGAATCTTTATCACATTGGAAAAGTATCTATGCTTTCAATATAAACTATTTAAACAGAAGAGACATTTAAGTTTCTAGTGAGTTTTTTTTCCATTTCTTAAGGAATTGCAGGCCAGACTGAAAACAGAATCAAGGAGAGCTAAGTGCAATGTCATCAAGTCTAGCCATACTTACTCTACCAGGGCCACTGCTACAACATATCCTTGAGGACCACATCTAGATGGCTTTTAAATACAGCCAGGAATGGCATTCAACTGCCTCCCTGGGCAGCCTGTTTCAGTCTTTTATAACCTTTTAGGTATAAAACTTTTCCCTAATCTCCAACCAAACTGCATCACTGCATTCTCAAAGTACAAAATTTCCTAGTTCAGAAGACATACACTACATCAAGCAGTTAGGACATCATTCTGAAGGTGATTCTGTTTCTTACCCTGGACAATTTCAGAGCCATTATAAAAAAAATCATATTAAGGCATATTAAAAAAAATATTAACTCCAAACAAATGTTTTAAGCACAAATATTTAAGCTATAAAAGTTTGCTTTTCCATTTCCTTACCACACAGACATCTGCCTGTTTACAAGAACATGTAGGACTAATTAACAGTTCAAGCTGGGATCGAAGTTTCTCATCATCACCCAGAACCTGATTGAATTTCTTCACAAAATCTTGTGCTTTTCCAGGGTCTGGAAGGTTTTCTGTATGATTAAACACAATATAAATTTGCCACTTCAGTATACCAAGATTCACAGTAATACAATTTCCAGGAAAGCTGTAATAGGAGTTTAGAGAACTTCTTAACACTTACTTGCTATGGTCATCAGCTTTCCAAACATGGCAGCACTGTTTGCTTCTGACTGAGGACAACAGCAAAAACAAACAAAGAAATCAGCAATAACCCTTGTATAAAATACACCTTTAAGATGATCTGTTAGTTCTTCTGCAGAGTTATAATCTACTCTGAAATCTTCTGGTTTATGCTTTAAGAATAGACACTAGTCTAGTATAACATATCATTATCAGACACTACACTCAAAAAAAAGGGAAAAAATACTTTGAAATACTAAAGAACTTAAGAGTTCATTATTTCATGTAACAGGTCAAAATTAATTGTTGGGAAAAATCAAACAACAACAACAAACAAAAACCCAAAACAAGTAATCCCCCCAAGCCCACTGCTACACTAACACCCCAAAGCAATGCCCTTCTGTTCAAAGTTTCTTCTAGTTGAAGATAGATGTATACAATTCCAGTATAAATACTTTAAAACTTTTGCTTTCAAAGAAAAATATATTGGTTTATGTCAGAACATATTCCATTCTCAAAATATGTTATAAAAAAAGAGAAAAAAAAAGAAAAGGTCTGCCAAAAGCAACCAAAAAGAATGGAAATATTTAAAAAGCTTTTTTTTTTTTCCAAAGTTACTGACCAGGAATAGAAAACAATGATTTCAACGTAAGGACACCATATACCTTTAAGCATTACTGAAAGCAGCTTTATTTAATGAGAATGGAATGTTGTCTACATACAGACATCAACAGAATGAAGTTACACCAAGTAAGTCATATAGTCAAAACCCCAGGAACTGAGTCTACCAGGTCCATTTGATAAAGGATTAATAGCAAAACCGTACAGTGGGCTGCTTATGCAAGTCTAGTAATTCTCGTACGTGACTCCTTAGCATGTTCTGGCACTTCCACATCTCATTCAGTGCTCTGCAAAAGTGCAAAACCAGAGGAGAAAGGCTTACCAGTCTGCTCATGACAACAGCACATTGGATGTAGTAGTAAACAAGATTATTATTACAAGTGCAACAGCTGCTGGGTACCAAGTACTAAAAATAAGTGTTATAAACAAGGTAGAAATTATTTGCTCTTCTTACAGAACATCAACCCTCTTATTATTCTATTTGCAACCATTTTCCATATGCAGGACAGACACAGTTATGTTTTACCATCACCTGCATTGCCTTTAAATAACATCTTCAACATAAAAACTAGGCCACCATCAAGCAGAACTCAGTTATAGATACATTCATCATGAACATTAATATAAAGCAAAGCTAGAAGTCATTACTTGGGTATTTTTAACCCTGCATTGTACTCATGAGATGAAAACAAATGCATAAACCCACACCTCTTAACTACCAAGGTATCCTTTTGTCTGATGGACATGTAGACTGGGGATATAGAAGGGAAATGTTTTGAAATACCACTTGCAAATAACACTAAGCACCAATTGCTTGTATTTTTATAATTGATGTTTAGTATTATTTGCTAATATATTATTTATATCCTGATAACAGAAAATGATACAGATGTTGGAAAAGCCTGAGAAAAAGAAGTATTTGCTGAATACAAACTATACTCACTTGACAGCATTTGGATCCAAGCTAGCATACAAATAATACAAGCACTTCATTCGCTCTTCTGTTTCCAAATTGTGTGGAACAAGATACTGAGCAAAGATTTTTTCTACAAGTAATCTGGAAGAAAATAAGAGATAAAAACTACATTTCTGAAAGCAGTGATACCTTTTAGACACGCCGAAAGAACAAGGAATAGAAGTCATTGAGACTATCCTTTTTCCACAGAGAAGAAAACAAACCAGAACAGTGGTTTTATTCTCATCTGTAAAGATTCCCTTCTTTCACTGATAGAAAGATTAACAAAAAATCTCATAGTTAAAAGATCTCAGTTTGGCTCTTCTTGTGAAAGGCAAAGAATTAATGTGAGAGTTGAAAACTTGAAAAACATCAGTCAAAATACTTTTCTCCAAGTCAAAAGGGTATTGAAAAAATCAAAGGGACCAAGTGACAAAACAGGAAGACTTTTCAACAGGGGCAACACTTCTGCTATTTCTTCAGCTTTTGTTCCATCTGCAGGGGCCATTTCTATATAGTGAGGTGTTTGTAAATGAGCTGTTGGTGAGTCCATGCACAACACTCACAGATCATGGATTTTAACTGGCTGGCCTCTGGAAAGTAGTGAGGCAAACAAGAACTGCTACAGCAAAATGCAAAATATGACCATTTTTTTTCTATGCAGTAGTTAATGACATGTACTATCATCACAGATCTAGTTCCACAGTCAACAGAATGAATACCTGAATGGATGATCCAACCATCATGAATCTCTTAATACATGTCTTAATTAATTATATCAGCCTAAAACCACAAATGTGACATAGCAGCTTGCTCTGGATAACCACGTGTTTCAGAGTATTTCTTATCATTATAGAATGAAAAATAGGAAGGCTTAGGTTGACTCACTTGTCATCAATGCTATTTTGATAATATATGTGCAAAAGTTTATCCTTTATCCAGCTCACTTTCTCTGCAGCATCTTTTCCAGCCTCAGCATGAAGACAATACTTCTTGTATAATTGGGCGAGACCCATCATAGCTTCTTTTCTTACTCTCCACTTGAAGGGGAAATGAAATGAAAGAGAGGTGTGGAAATGGTTTTTGTAAATAAATATCAAACACACACAAAATACAGTAAAGATGTAGAACTGTGAAATCCAAACCAGCCACATTCTGACATCCCATATTGGTATATTTCAAAAGCAGAAAATTCAGAGCCTCTACAAGAGAATATGTAAGGGGTTTCTTCTCTGTACTTGCAGAATTCAAGGAAAATATAGTTACATGGACATATCAATGTAGAAGAAATATCCTTAAATAAAAATGCTGAAGAAATACCCTTAAAAAAAAAGAGTTTACAACTCCCTGATATTGACTTTATAACACTAATTATATTTCCAAATACATGCTGTATTGTTACAGTCTGCTTCAAATCTAAATATTTGTTGCAGCTGTATCTAGTCAATCCTCAATTTTCATTTCTTCTCAGGATATATTTTCACTACAGCTCTCTCCAGAGATTTTTTTATATGAGAAATTTCATCTAGGGGTGAAGTTATTCTTCACTGATGAGTGCCTGCAAAGGCACCTAACCTTCCAATGTAATAATCAAACCTATGACTGGTGTGAAATCACTTGAGTCAAACATAGTAGGCCCATTAAGAAGTAGCATGCTGGGTTGGAGGCTTTATGAACTGAAAACCCCTGCCTCCCTAGAGATGAGCATTAGAACTGTACCACTGCTGCCTCTTCCTGATGGTGGCTTGTGAAAGGAGAGCAGAGACACTATGTAGAAGGCACAGTAACATTCTAATGAGGTTAAAAGTCCCAGTGGTTATACCAAGTGTTTTTAGATCTCATAAACAACTTTTTGGACATGATTGTTTAAGGGCTGGGAAAAAATTGTCTTAATTACTCCTGAAAAATGTCCAAGGTCAAGCTGCATGTAAAACTAAGTGAAGAGCTGCTTTAGAATAATAAATGTACACAAAATCACTATTTCTCTTTATGCAAAGACAACACCTTTTTCTCAAACTCTGTTACAGTAACTTATCATGTAAAAGGGGGAATAAATATATCAAGAATTAAACTAGCTACAACGAGATAGCTTACAGAGAGGATGTGCCCTATCAAAAAGGTGCTACACCCCCACCCCAAAATATATTTAAAAACAGAAACTCAACATGGCTACACAGTACAGAGAAAACCCAGTTTTCTCAGCCTTTCTTCATATGGGAGATCTTCCAGTGCTCTGATCATCCTTCTCTGGACCATCTCCAGCCTGTCTTTTTGTCCAGCAGATATTAGGTTAGAAGAAGCTACTCCTGGAAATAAAATATTAACACTTACCCTTTTGTCTAGTGTTCTCTCCCTCACAAAGCCAAGCAGCTGGTCATTGACTAAGGAAAGGTCCCTCTTGCCTGCAGTAATGATGGTGACAATCACATCGTGTCGAATGGCTTCTTCTGGGTCGTGTGACCTGACCTTCAAATATTCTGGCACAAACAGAAACAAAAGCTTGGCTTGTTTAAGTAGTTGTGATGTATTCTGATTTATTAATAATGTACAACCAAACATCAGTCACACAACCAAACATCAGTCACACATCACAGCCATATCATCTATTCAGTGTGTATCTGCCAACAGGAAACATTTTTAGTTAAGCCTGAAATTCTGCTCATCATTAAAATGATGCCTGAAGTGGAGGAAGAAATAGTTTCTATCAGCACAATGGCATTTTCTAAACTCAGTGGAAAAGAGCAGGGGAACACAGTTGCTGGTTTTGAGAATAAATCAAGATGCTGTCCCATTATTTGCTTTCACTTGCCAAATGTTTCATTAGAATCTGAAATTTAAAAAAACACTTGGTCTGCAACAGGTGGCTTCTGAAAGACTCATTCATACAAAGCCCACCCAATGTCACACCCTCCTCTCTTTCTAATATCTTCTAGTCATGCTTGTCTTCATCAGAAAGCAGTTATTCAGTATTTAGCTCTTCCATCCAGCATCAAGCACTGCACTTCATACATGTTAGAGCTCCACTGTTACGTAGGGAAATAATTACATTCTTCCTTGCTCATTTCTTGAATTATTCTAAACCCCTGTATAAGCATCTCACCAGTGAGGTCTTTTGCTAAGTCTGGATGGTTCATTAAACAATGACTGGCAAATTTCACACTCTCTAATCTCACAGGGACGTGGATATCGTTGAACCTGGAGGGACAGAAGATAATGAATGTTCATTTTTCATTAAGCCTTGCAAATCAAGATGATTCTCTCTATAGCAACATGTGTTGATAGCATGCTCCTTAACTATTACAACAGTTTTATATGGCAAAATAAAACAACAGAAAAGTTTTGAATTTATCTCCATAATGTACCTCATACTAATTTTTATCTTATTTCTTATGAAATTAAGTCAGAAGTAAAATTAAAGGATGAATATGGATTTAGTACATTGACTTTTGAACATAATTCTGTCACTGTCAATTGATGGTGTGTTTATACATTTACACACTCTTAGGAAACTATAAAAAAAATGAACAGCCATATAATATGTATAATTTGAAAATATTCACTTAAAAAAAAATCAGTTTACTTAAAAGAAAATCTCTTCACTCATAAAATGTGAATGCCAAATAAAAGATATAGTTGCAGATGCAGCTGAGCAGCATGGAATTTCAGACAGTGCTGTCACATCTATTGTGCAATTCCTGCCATGTATGTAATGTGTTACCTACCACACCTATTTCCCATAGCTGACAGTAAAACAGCAGCAGTCCTTCAGGCAGCTTTGTTCTAAAATCTAATCATTTTTATATTTATTTTTTCTAATAGTGGACAGTTCTCTGCTTCCACGATTCAATAAAAGAACTTGTTCAAATGCGAACTTTTACATTCTCTAACAACCACATTTTCCAGTGCAACAGCATCAGAAAATTCCAACCAAAAAAGAAGAGAAATGCCCAATTCTATCTGTGTGCATTACCTCCCAAGAAAGCACTGCCACAGGGGACGGTTTTGTGTGGCCAGGTCAGAATCTTTGGAGCCAAAGAGTTTGGCCAGGAGTCGAACGACAGCCAAACGTTCCTCTCCATCATTGCTCTGAAAAAATCACAACACCAAAAAAAGCAACTGTAAATCATCATTCATCAGCTCATCACTTGGCTAAGTTAGATTAGAATTCTATTTTGAAAGCATTTCTGAAAATCCTCAATTTTGCTAATAAGATTATTAGATTAATATGAGTAAAACCAGACAAATGCTTATGAACATATTAGAGCTACTGAATAGATGGCTGCATCTATTCCTCCTCTTTTAAGGATAAAACCCCATGAGCAATAGTTCAAATAACATATATCTGTGACAATTTGAACAACAAATAACCTCATTTATTTTTTAAACGTATTTTAAGACTAATTTGTGTGTAATAAAAGATATATGTGATGTTACCAAATAATTATTTCTTGGTTATTTTTGTTTGTTGCCACCATACCCCATATGTACAGGCACACAGAGAATTATTTCTCTTGTCCACACACACAGAATTATTTCTCTTGTTCACTTACATTATGAAAGACAAATAACTTCTTAATTAAAAAAAAATCAAGCCTAAATCAGGATAAATTGAATACAAAAGAAGTCAGCTGACTCACTAGGTGATTGTGACAAGTAAGAGAAAATATTTGGAAACAATTCCACTATTATTAGAACATTATCTCATGAAAGAAAGCTCTGCAAATCAATAATGAAGCAGTCACACTTGCATTTCATGGTAAGACACCCATAGCCTAATTACTTTATCAATTTCAGGTGAAATGCAAAGACTAAGTAGATAGAACTTTTGCATTAGATCATATTAATTTATCATTAGATTGATTTTGCATCTTGAGAGCACATTACATTTGCAAGCACAGGCAGCACACAGTTGTATACAACTTTTCATTCTCCTTCCTTTAATATTACATTAAAAAAGGCAGTGATAAATACCAAATTTTTATCCCATCAGTACCACACAAGCAATCTCCAGCTCTGAACTCTTAATATGCACATAAATTATTTTACTTGTTACTTGTAACCTACCTTCAGTTTGAATTCCAGCTGTGGCATGACAGAGAGCAGTAAGTGAGGATCTATGGCAAAAAGCTCTTGTATCAAATCAAACACATGTTCTGATAAGTCACTTACTGAAGACTTTCCCAGTACCAGAACCTGGTTAAAAAACTAGAACACCAACAGTATTATTGAGCAGATTTGCTTTCATTAATGCAAACACTATTTTAAACAAGTATTTTAATGTAGTATTAACTGATGCACATATTTTTTATTCCATCAAAGCATTTAACTCTTACAGTTCTGGCTCAAGCAAATTATAAACAAACATCCCTCACAGTTCAGTTCTATTACTTCTATCAGGATCAGTTAATTCACAGGAATTTGATAATTTAAAACATCAATAGACCATCTCTTCAGAAAAAAACCTGACAGTTAATGAAAAAATTGCTAATTTAGCCTTCGTATTCATCCAGTAAAGTTGAGGAAAAAAAATAGTTTGCTTTTGTTTTATATATATAATTTTAAATAAATTCAAATTAAGGCTCATCAAATGTTGTAAAATAAGCTTCTCTACTTTTAATCCATTTTCATGAATGTCAGGTGACTTTATGATGCCATGATACTCAACAGTAATGTATTGAGGTTGTTAGCAGTGGAACAGGAAAAAACACAAAAAAACAAAGCAGTCTAAGATATAAATGATTTATTTTGGATTTGTTACATTTTCATATGCCTGATATACTTCCTATTAGATACTATGGTTTAATATTATTTGAGCAGTGCTAATTCTACCAAGCTATTACACACTTGAAGAAGTAAGAAGAAGAATATTAAATCAACTCAAAGGTTGCTCTGTGCACTACCCTGATTCCAGCTATGACTAATTATAAAAGCTTACAGAAACAGGGGAATTGGAAAGGCATATTTGTCAGTGAGACTCCTTCAGCTTTTAAATACTTACTGATTCATCTTTTATTAATTTGACCAATTCCTTTTTTAAACTAAGACTTTTAAGAATTCAAGTGGCTTCAGCACCAAGGAAAGGCAGCAGAATGGGTCTGACTACATCCCCCACAAGGCTGTAGTATCTATTTTAATTTTTAGTTGAAAACATATACTGACATTCAACAAAATTAATGCTCAATTCTTTTAGTCTTTATAACTAAAATAAGTTGGGGGGAGGGGGGAAGAAGAAGTCTAATAAAGAGCTTGTAATTTGAAATGCTTCATTCCAAAGCCTGGCAACAAATGCAGATGTCTGGTTGCTGGACATATGAAGTACTAACAATTCCTTGTGCTGCAACAGGATTGTTTAGTGGTCACTTAAATTCACAGCCTAGATACAAAACTTTAGACTGAGATGGGTAAAAATTCTTTTTCCTCCTCACTTATTTGAAACATCTCACATAATACTTCACCATTTTCCACAAAGAATATTTTTATATTGGTTGTTATCTGTGCAGCTGCATTACAAAATATGCCTTCTATAAATAGTATTTTTAAACAGGCCAACAAATCTCTTAATAAATCAAGACACCAGAAGTACATTTATTGCTGATAGGTAATGATGATTAATTGATTTACATACATTGGCAATACAGGGTTCAATGGTCTGGACGGTCCTTTTCAACAGGACTTTTGCAAGATCAAATGCCTGTTTATTAAGGTTCTGAAATAAAGAGAAAATAATTGAAGAAGCAATTTAAAGGTATGTTTTACCACCCATTAATGTGTTTAGTTCACTTCATTCCACATCTACAGACTTAGCACAATGTGCAGGAGTTGATGGTTTGGGGTTAGATTTCTTCTAAGTGTGTGAGAGACTAGTTCTAAGATTTTTCTAAGACTCCTTCACTCCACTTGTTACCTCTGGTATTGCATTCCTGTCTAAGAAGTTTTCACATGTAATTACATTAAAAATTGGGAAGAAACATCACCACACCTCAGTACTTTGACAGCTTCCATGCACCAAATTTTGCAACTGAAAAATTAACTCGTTGGCTATTTCAACACATTTTTGTTTCCCTCTCACACTCATTAGAGGTACACCCTGTAGCAAAGTTCAGGAGGATAAAACCAAGCACTGACTTCTCCATCTTCTGAGTTCTGAGCCCACAGAAAGCACCTCCACGTGGGATGAGTTACCTGCAAACCTTCCAGGTGAACATCTGATTGCAACATAACAAACATGACCATTGTGCTTATTGCTCTTGAGCAACAGGAGGAATGTAAATCCCTATCTGACAAATGTGACAGTCCACATTTTCACAGACTTCAATATGCAGTATTTCAGCTCATTAAAAAAAAATAAATTAGCTGACTGCCCTGAGAATTACAAATTACTGTAGACAAAATACAGTAAAAGCCTAAGGATGACTGATTCTTGGCCAGTATCTGGCAAAACTACACTGGGGATGACTCCCTCAGGTTCTTTTAATGAGATAACAAACCAAAAGACTGATAGTAAAGAGAAACAAATGGCCCAAGTCTTAAACAATGATCTCCTCAATCACCTTAGTACTCAACTGGAATTTCACTGGAGAAGACAGACAGTTCAACCCAGTGAAATCAGGACAGCATCAGTGACATGAAGCTGTCCAAGCAGCTCTGCATGACAGCAGCAGTCTGCCAGGAGAGGCTAACAAAAGCCTCCTCTAGGAAAAGCAGGGGGATACTGTGAATTCTGCAAAGGGCAGAAAGATTATGGAACTCATCAAATAATCTGGAGCACTAAAAGCTAGGTTTTAATCAAAGTTGAAAGGGAAAAGACACAGTGGGGGCTGTGGGGGAAATGCAAAGTAAACGCACACCAGAAATAGCCAAGCAACAAAACAACCACAAATCAAACACCAAAACCCCCAAAATCTAACCAGCAGGGATGTGGAGGGAGGTTTGACTGGAAGCTGAATCAAGCAAGAAGTCACCACAGAACTTGGTAACAGGTTTTGTTGGGTTTTTTTTCCCCTAGTTTTTTTAATACAAAAAATATTTCACGTATTTTCAAACCAAAAAAAAAAAGCCAGACACAAAACAACCAACAACCCATAACCTTTAAGATATGTTTTCCTATTATATATTACATTTGCTTGAAAATACTTCAGCACAAAGGTCCTGAGGTGTCAAGTATCTCTTGATACTGAAAAACCACAGCACCAAATAACTCCCGAAGGAAAATTTCTGTCCACTGTTACAAGGCTGGAGAAAAAAAAGCAAAGCAGTGGTGATGGCTACTGTGTGTGGAGAGAGAAAGAACAAGCAATGAAAACTGTTTCTATTACTATCATATTTTACTTAGCAGACCTTGTGTGCAGGAATGAGGTTAATCAAAATCGAGTCCAGCAGCTCCTGAGTTACTCCATCGCCTTCCATGATGATAGAACTCATCAAATCCAGCATGTGCATTTGTACCTTCTGGTTGTGGCTATTACTAAGATGATAAAGAATATTAATAATACTCAATTTTCAGACCCTGATAAATATTAACAGCACTTAACAGTTAAGAAACAATGTCTAACCCTGCCCAGCTTGCCCTCTACATCTCAAAATTTGAATTATTTTATGTTTTTCCTCTCTTAGAGAAAGCTTCAAAAACCTGGAACACCCTAGCACTGCTTTCAGAAGTGAAATAAACCAGAAAGAAAACAACAGTGGAAATAAAAAATAGAGAGAAATGAGTCAGAATGAAGTATACTGCTGTAACATGGACAAGAAATTTTAAAAGCCTTTTAGACAACCCACCCCATACTATCAGTAATTTGCATTGATTTGCATTCCCTTGATCTCCTCATTTGGAAGGAGACTTGTTCTATTCAGATATATTTATTTGTAGACCCTAAAAAGATTCAGTCTAACCCCAAAACTGATGCTATCTCGACAGCTTAATATAATTAAAGCCATTAAACTTACTTGATAACTGAAAAAAGAGTCCTAAAAAGCTGAATAAAAATTTCATTGCAATCTTCCAACTCAAAGCAGATGTTGTAAGATTTAACCCACGCTAAATTCTAAAACAAAAACAGGATATTCAGGATATTACAACCTCACATTAATTCACATCAATATCATTATCTTAGTTACATCTTTTTCTTTCAAGGAAGAAATATTATACAATTATTGTAAACTATTTGGGGAAAGAGACTAGATATTTGCCTTGAACATAAAGAGCTCTTCAAACAAAGGGGCTTAGCAATACACACCCAGGAAAAAAACTCTAAATGTAGAATAATCTGATTTTTTATGTAGAAAAGCAGATTGGCAGGAGTGCTAATTTAAGTCCACATTTCTAAACTTTTTCTTCATGCTGTGTAACAACAGTTTTAAACATCAATTAAAGGTTGATAAGTGAGATACTATTTATAAATAGACACTGATAAAACCCTCCCAATTCTTGCCAAGAAAAGGTTTTTCTGATGTTTTTAAACCAAAATCTTAAATTCTTTCTCCTGATCAGCAATATAAACAGATTTGTGTTTTAATCAGTATTTGTGCTTTAATTCAGTTTCACCTTCAGGGTGTGTGATACAAAAAGCAAATATAATTGTAAGACAAAGGCTAAAGTTAATACCAATTGTTTTAACATGTCCTCAAATAGAGGCTGCTTGAACTTACTAATTGCAAACAGAATTCTAACTACTAATTAACTGAACTTTAAGGAGTCTTGTGCCATTTCCAGAATGTAATGTTTCCCAAGCCTACTGGCACATCTGGAGGAAGACTGAATACATTTTAGGCTCACAGAGAAATACCATCTATGAAAAGTTGTGATTATTGTGTTACCTCTAACAAGTAAAAGTATCTGTTAAATTGAGGGCTCTTCGTGTCCTCCAAGCCTTTTAATTGTCTTGTAATAAACAAGAATATGTCCTGTCAAAAAAGTGATAGAAGTGTTTACAAGCTTGATTCAGCAGAGAATAGAAACAGCACTCTTTACCACAGACATATACCCAGATTTACAAACTCTTAATAGGAGAATGTGATTTTTATTTGCTTTTTTAGGCACTGTGAGAAAGCTCCACCACCAACATAGATCCTGGTTAGCTACCACATCTTTGGCCATTAAACTACTACACTCATTTGCAGGACTAAAGCAATATCTCTAAGAAAAATTAACAGTATAAACGCAGGTAAGAACATTTTTTTTCAGTAAGGTTTGGTTTTTTTAAGGTTTTTTTTTTTTCTCAGTAAGAGAATGAGGTAGGAAGAAAAGCCTTATTTTATCCAGCATTTTACCTTCAGTTTGTCATGGGAAGTATATGGAGCTTCAGGAGCATAGATACGGAAGATATCAGCCAAGCAACAGGCTACAAGGAGGCGAACATCTTTGTTGGGATTCCTGAGGAAGAATTCAGATGCAAGGTGCAAGGCTAGAGGGAGATACTGCTGTTTCTCATCCTCTGAGTCCTGGTCCATGTCCATGAAGGTTTTTACCACCATCTAAAAAAAAAAAACCAAACAAAATAAACCCCACTTTTTAGTGCTTTCTGCTTTTATACTTCATCAGGAAGCAGTATTTTCTAAAGGGATGCAGGGCTATCAGTCCATCTCCCACTGCATAACCACAGTACTACCATTTTTTTTTGTGAGAACAAACATCAGGAAAAGAGAAAATCTGAGACTGAAGAGCTTCCTGAACTTGGGATTTTAAGAAAATCTTTAAAGTTACTCTATTATAGCAAATTACATTCAAGATGGCATCTGCTCTATCCCAACACCCCTGTTCTAACTGCAAAACAAAGCCCAAAAGAAGCAAATCCCCACAGCAATCCCTCTTTCTATGAAGGTTTTTATTTTAGGTCTAAGAGGAGTTTCAGCTTCCTGAGGTTCTGATTCAATCATTAAATAAATAATTCTCTAGCAGAATGAAGTAGTTATTTCAGAGTTAGGTATTACCTATCATCATGCCAAGCCAATTTTTTTTTCCCCCAAGAAAAAGTGATTAAACTCTAACATGAACTCACTACTTTTTGAAATTACATTACTATTGTCCAACTGAAGTCTTAGTGTACAGTTAAAATGATCCTAGCCAGAGCACAATATTAATTTCTATAAAATCCCAGAGTTGCCTTCCACCACAGAAAATAGTTACTGCCCTCTGTTCAAAAAAGTAGGAAACTGAACAGTATTATTTAAACATATTAATAGAACATCATCCATTCTTTTCCAAACAATTAAGCACTCAATTTAAACACTAATTGTTAGCAAATGTAAACAAACCACAGCTATTCACATTTACTATTCAATTAATTCTACATGGCTTCTGATTTAAAGCATCTCCATTAAGTTATCACATGGTATATGGTACTTTAGTTATCTTGCAAAAATAAGAGCATTAAGCCTATGCTAGATATTTTCACTATTGCTATTTTCACCAAAGTATCTTGAAATTTTAATTAGCAATCCAAGATTTTACTCTCACATGCTCTGCAAACACATTAAGTGAAATGCTCTCACTGTAGCACTGGCAATAGTACAGAAAACACCTTCATTCTAATTAGAAAGAAGAGCAGCTAAATTAAGACTGCTAAGTCACTCTCAGCACATCATGAACATGCTAAGAAAATGAAAATTCAAAGAAAAAGAAGAAAATTCAAAGAAAAAGAAGAAAATTCAAAGAAAAAGAAGAAAATTCAAAGAAAAA
>JAABPQ010021504.1:20318-39657 GCA_033439865.1 Alcedo quadribrachys
GAGCAACCTGCTCTAGTGGGAGGTGTCCCTGCCATGGCAGGGGGGTTGCAACTGGATCAGCTTTAAGGTCCCTTCCAACCCTGACCAGTCTATGATTCTACATCATTATAGGATACAATATCCTATGTTAATGTGACTTGTATGAGATAGCTCAAAACCAACATATGATTCACAGTTGTCTTTATCTATTCCTTGCCTGCTCTATGATGATATATTTGACTTAACATATTGGAAGACAGTAACATGCCTGCAGTCTTGTGCAGCCCAGACCTTGATCATGGCCAAATGATGATTAAGCTACATCCATCTTTTATCTGTATTTCACATTAGCTGCAGCCATACTCCATACTGTCTGGAGTACACAAAATGAGGTCATTATTCTGTGGCTTTTGTCCCTTCAATATATCCATAGCTGCAGCATGCAGTGGGCACTATGCTCACATCCCTCCTAACTAGGGTAGCTAATGCATGCTTCATTTATGTGGCCACGGCCTATGTAAGTCAGCCTTTTAAAATCACTCATGACCTAAAGATGCAGTCTGATTTTGATCTGAACCAGCCTGCTGTTGCTGCTTGCCAAGGAGAAGTTTTGTAGGGGTGACAATGAGCAGTTAGTTAGCAAGTGGGTCCTGTTTGTTTGAAGAAATAGTATTCCTCACCTTCAGAACACCTCCACACCCAATGTTTTGCCTTCCTGAAGCCTTAGAAGTGAACTCACTCTTCCAGTGGTAACGAGGAATAACATTTCTCTGAAGCCATTGTGGAAGCAAGTTCTTTGTAAATGCAGGAGTTGAGTTTATTTACCACTACAGTATCCCTATGGTCACTACAAAAGACACTTTGCTTACATATACATCATACCCAGTCACTGCTGCATTTTCTTCCAACAGAGCAAACTCATTTCTTGAGCACTTATTGCAATCACTGCATGCCATTGGCTGCAGTGTCTTAGCAGAGTTTACATCAATTTGCCCACTCTCAACTTTATGTGAGCACCAGGACAATTAGGAATGGCCTGTGGCTCCTCAGGTGGAATCCTGGCTCTGTTGAAGGCAGTGAAAGTTGAGGATTTTACTAGGATCACAATTTTTCCATCCTTGTTGAGCTCCTGCTTGATAGATTTTTCACTTGTGTAGCTGATCAAAGCAAGGCAGAGGAAGATAAATTCTGCACAAGAGTGCTCTCAAGTATATACCATGGTAATTTCCATAGAAATCCCTGAATTAATTTATGATTCAAGTCTCAAGTTGGTTCATTGGTTTGGTTTTGCTTTGTTTTTAGAAACAAAAATGAAACAACATGCTGATAAAGAATTAAGTGGTTCATAGACTTGTAATGAAGAAAAGAATTCTAAATACTACTTGATTTCTTTGCCTTCTGCCTCTAGATCTTTTTCCCCTTCCTGAACACAAAAGACAACTTCATACACCTTGCTGACATTGAACAACTTAAAATTCTTCCTAGAAGTCATTTTTTATTACAGGGCAGAAATTAAAACAATTTAATTTTATATTTGTTTTATTTATATCAGTTTCAAGCTTTTACTCTGGCCACCACTGCAGAAGTACAGCCATTAAAAACAGACCTCAGAGACTTTATTTAGTGGTTATTTGTGTGTCACCTACAGATATAAGCCTTGGTATGTTTTATATTAAGTAATTTTTTGCTTTTTTTCCTAAGACATTTAGAAAACACTGACTACTTTAAAACAAAAACAAATCACAACATTAAAAAAAAATTCACACATATGCTTCTCCACCTAACATACCTCCTCAAATATAGATCAAAGGCTGACTGAAAGACAATCATATGGAACTAAAAATATCAGAATGCACATTTTATCAGCTGGATAGCAAAAAGCAAAACAGGAATAAGGTCAGTGGCAATGGTAAAGAATCATAGGTTATAAGAAACACAGGGAACTTACCCAGGTGTTCATTTTGCCTTTAGGTAAACCATGAATGCTGCAGCACATCTATGGAACAGCAGGAAAGGTTTCATGAGCCCTGTGGGAAATGCAGAGGTATTATTTGGGAGAAGAATTGCAGCTCTGAAACATGAAGGTATTTCTAGGGGCATCTACAAGAAGCCTCTACCATCCTCCTAGCCAACTCAGAAGGATTTCTACCACTGGCTTTAAAAGGTTTGATCTCTTTGGTTTCCTGACAAGGCAATGGGGGAAAGGGCTGTGAACTTACATGTCAAGTAAGAAAATGTAAAGCAGGTGAATTTGCTATGAGGGAACACTTAGCTAAAGCACTGTCACTCAACATAAACACCACAAAGTAGAATGGAACTACAATTCCAACAACAAAGCTGTTTTCTTTTGATACAATTAGCTTTGAAAGAACAGAAATGTAATTAAAATTGGACAATGCAGAAGGAATTTAGCAAAGGAGAGCACAAGAAGGAATTGATGAGAATTGAAATGTATCTGGGATGAAACTAAAAGGAACTAAGGCAGCAGAGACCAGTTGTATCCAGTAAGATTGAATAATCAACAACAAGAAAAGAATATTTTTTGAGTAGTCTGAAAAATGGAAAGAAATTTGAGATGCCTAGGAGAATCAGAAAGGCCTCTGCACACACCACACTACACTAAGATATTTGATTATAGTTTGCATATCTAGTTCTCTAAAAGACAGTAAATGAACTGGATGTGGCAGCAATTCTGTCAGGAGTCTGGATTAATTATTCTTGTAAAAACTTTTTAAGATCCACAGTCTGTGTAGAATACATTTCTGTCTCTTGCTGGGCTTCTTTGCCAACATTTAACTATTCTCTTTAAAGCTTCAAGGTAGCCTCTCCACTTGTATCCAGGCTGTGCTGGACCACAATGACTCGTGCTGTATACTTGTTATTTGGTCCATTTTACATCTGCAGAAGACTGTGCTGTGAGAGACCATGAAGTCATATTTGCTCAGCTTAACAAGGAAAGCTTTTATTTATTTTTATCTATTTATTTTTATCTATTTATTTTCCATTATTTTGAAAATACAAAAGTTAAAGCAGTAATTCTTCCACTTTACACTCCCTTAAGTACCTCTACTCACCTAGAAATAAAACCTCCAAGGTTACTTGAAGCAGAAGAGTGGAGCTGTGTGTTGTATCTTTGTCCTTACTTTGTCCTTGTTTTCTAGTTGTTGTTTTTTTTAAAGCTTTTTTTTCTGTCTATGGATATCTACTTATTCTAGCAAGGACATAGACTAATGAGACAAGAAGCTTGCAAGAACTGTTTGTCCAAAATCCAAGTTTAGTCCATGGTTTCAAGCACAGGCTTAAGAGTCTTACTGTCATCAGAAATGAGATTTAATCCTGCATAGGAAGGTGCATAATGGATCCAAAATGGACTTTATGCTTCAGTTTCTTAAGATATTTTTAGATAGCTGAGGATTCATTCTATGGAATTCCTTCAAGATGAAGACTGGGATCTTGAATTCACTTGGACATTCTCACCTAAACCTGAGGAGCAGGAGGAGTAGGGTGGGTAAAATATATTCACAAAAGGCTGTTTTGTTGATGAGATAGATTTTAGGATTCTGGACCACTTCATGCTCCCTAAATGCTGAAAATTTCCACTATGAGATCTGAAGATTTGCTCAATAGGAACTCCAGTTCAGAAATGACAAAAAGTACAGATAAGCAAGACCAGCAATAAATGCTTTCTTGCAAATCTTCCCTATCATACAGCTCAGACAGCAAGTTCAGAAGGCAAACAATGAATAGAAAACTAAACTTCAATTAGGCAATGGAGTATTCTTAAGCTTGCTCTTTTTTTTTATGAGGCACAGAATAAGGTGTAAAATAAAAACATGATTAATAAACAAGTTGAAAGCCTTTGTGCTTTTCCTTTGTTTTTCTTAGACAGAAGTTTTAGATTCTTTTGTGGAAAAATTCTTGTCAATATACAGAAATAACTGGAAACACTAATAGTTTTAGATGCTTTCAGGTCCTCTGCTGACATGATATCTCTACTACAATAGCAAAATGTGTATGATCACACCTGAGAAGCCTGTCATTGCTTAGCAGAAAATAAAAAAGCAATCCCGTGTCAATAATATGCCATTAATGCATTATTAAAAATATTATAATCCTTTTTACAAATAAGGGTTGCTGAAGAACACTTTGAAAGCTGGAATTCAGCTCTGAATTTGTTGTCCTGTTCTTTGTGTTGAAACTTCCTTGGATTCCATCCCTGTGGCAAACAGAGAGGACACACACCCCAAGGTGCCCAGGACAAGTTCTGAGGGGACTGGAACTCTGCATGACATTAACAATTCCATCAAGATTTAGTATGCATTGTCAATAAAAAAAAAAAATATTAATGCACCATAGAAGCCCCTTGCTGTCTGTATTGTAAAAGTTAGCTATTGTCCTGTCTCAGTTAGATGGCCAGCCAGCCCTAAAGATAAAACTACTAAAAATGCAAATTGAGAATTGGAGACTGAGATAAAGAAATGGCAGATTTATTAAGCAATTACTATATATTTTCTGCCTTTAGATGAAGAAATAGGATTGATGGACTGCTGCATACCATATTCAATGATATAATACAGTTAGCAATTGTAATGCACTGATGGGAATGGAAATGGGTCTGAAAAGATTAGTCATGTATTAAAATAGACAAAGTACTATGTCTAGTGGTACGGTGCAAAGAGATTGAAAGGAAATGAAGATGGAAATGAAGAAAGTTTTTTTGTCACACTAGTCAAAAGATTGAAAAATATTAGAAAACTACCACTATTCAGAAAATAGCCATAGAAAAGACTTCAGTCACTTTACCCAGTCTATCACAAAACTATCTATGACAGCCTCTCGGTTCATGGCCAGGAAAAAGAAATCACTTTTTGGAGAAGAAGCCTTTAAGCACTGCCTGAAATAACACAAGAGATGTGCATTTGCAATGTATTTGATAGAGGAGTGCAAAAATCAGAAGCCTGACCCACTGATCTGTAGCCTACAGCAACAAAACTTCTGGCTTCTGGAAGTCCTATGACCACAGAGCTGAGACATTCAAACCATAGTTTGGGTTAAAGTGAGAGCAGAAGAAGGAAAGCTCTGTAAGTAGATTTTTCTTTGCCTTGAACCTTCAGTATTGATTTCTGTGTACTATGATTGTGAAGTAAACAGAGGTTTGGGGCATTTAATAGTACAAGCTCACATTGTGTATGTTAAGATTCAATTTGTAACAAAAAAATAATACCTCTCTCCTGTAATTGGAAGAATATTAAATTTTAAGAAAGAATTCTTGGGAGGATAACTTTATTTTCACCATACCCAATCAGGTTCAGTGTACTTATAAAATAGCTGAGCACTGCTAAAGGAGGATGGACACAGTTATGGACAAGTTCATTTCATATCAACCTTCAGCGTAGAGGAGAGATGACAAACATTTCATAGTGAACAGGATTCATGGAAAATACATTTTGACAGAGACCCAACATGGATTTAAGAGATAAAGATCATAACTAGATTGCTGGAGATCTTTTAAGATCTTGCCACTGCAGCAGGCACATGGGAATATTGTGTACCTCCAGTCATCTGGGAGCTCCCCAGTTAGCCAGGACTGGGGAGAACTGCTGGAGAGCAGCTTAGCCAGCTCTTGTGCCAGCTCCCTAAGGACCCTGGGGTGAATCCCATCTGACCCATAGACTTGTGAGGATTTAAGTGGCACAGCAGGTCCCTAACTACCTCCTCCTGGATTATTTCTGCTCCCCATCCCTGCCTATCAATTCAGGAACCTGGCTGCCCTGAGGATAATCTGTTTTTGTGTTGAAGACCGAGGCAAAGAAAGTGTTAAGTATCTCAACCTTTTCCTTATCCTCTGTCACTAAGCTCCCCTCTTCATCCAATAAGAAGTGAATATTTTCTCTTTCTACATGACCTGACAACATCCTTAAATGCTTCCTGGCTCTCCTGCCCCTTTTTCCAGAGGTGATACCCTCTTTTTTTTTTTCCCCTGAGTTCTTGCAAAAGCTCCATGTTCAGCCAGGCTGGTTTTCTACACCGCCTGCTCATTTTTTGACACACAGGGACAGCTGCTCCTGCACCTTCAGAATTGCATTCTTGAAGCCCAGCCTCCCTGGACCTCTTTATTTAGGAGGGCTGCTTCCCAAGGGATTCTCTGCACCAGCATCCTGAATAGACCAAATTCAGCTCTCCAGAAGTCCAAGGTAGAGGTTTTGCTGACACTCCTCCTGGCTTCACCACATATTGAAAATTCTCTCATATCATGGTTGCTGTGGCCCAGATGACCTCCAACCAGCACATCTTCTACCAGCCCTTCCCTATTTGTAAACAGTAGGTCTAGTGGGGCACTACCCCTGGTAGGCTCACCCACCAGCTGCAACAGCAAGCTGTCATTCCCTTCCAAGCAGGGAATGCAGATTTTCTGTATGTGAAGCAAAGGCCTTCAGCAACAGACTAACATTTTTGCTCCCAAAAAGGGAGGTGAAGGATGAGCTGACATGAATTAACAAGATACCCCATGAGTGATAGAATTTATTTCACCTTTGATGGGAAGCAATATCCAATTTTGTGGTCCCTGCTGTGTGCACTCTTTCCAGGGCTCAATGAGTTGTCAGCATGCTGAACAGAGGTGCACCAAAGATGAGTTTATGGGAGCTAATAAATTTCTTAAAGAGGAAAAGAAATCCAAACACAAAACCAAAAAGCATCCTGATACTTCCCTCAGTCACTCGTCACAGGACTTGTCCTCTGGATCCTTCACTAACCTCATTGCCCTTCTCTGTATTCATTTCAGCCACTTCCATGTCTTCCCTGTAGTGTGGGGCCCAAAACTGAACACAGTTTGGAAGGTGTGGCCTCACTAGTGCCAAGTCCAGGGACACAATCACTTCCCTAGCTCTGATGGCCACAGTATGTGATTTTAGAATAGTCATTGAAATTGAACTTCACACCTGGTTGCCAATATATATTCTACTTAGAAACACTCATCTTGAAACTATGGAGTTTGAGTCACAACTGTGTCCAAAGCTGACTAGAACTGTGCTTTCAAAACATGAAGTTTGCAAAGAAGAAAGCCAGAAGCTATTTGGTGTCTTATGTCTTCTATCTGGGAAACAAAACTAATGGAAAAATACCCCTTTTCTGTCTCATGAAAATTATTAGTTTAAGCACTTGGATAGGATAATGAAGATTTACAAAAAAAAAAAAAAGCCTATGGGGGGAGTAATTTTATATTTGTAGTAGGGCTAGAACAATGAACAGTAGAGAAAGTTGAATGCCATTTTCTGAGAAGATTAAAAGGTAGTAAATAATAAATGCAAGCTTTGCACATTCTGCACATTGAATAAGCTTGTGTCTGGTGGGGTGAAAGCAGTACATGACCATGTGAAAGTTGTTGCATCTCACACACTCAGAATGGCAGTGTTGAAGTGATCCTAACATTAACCACGTTTAAGTACTTGACTTCACAATCCTAGTAAAATTACATTATTTAAGAAGGCTCCAAGTTTGGCCTTAACTAATGTAGAGAAGCCAATCTATTTCCTTATACATTTTTATGATGCTTTTTTCCTCATCTGCCACCCTTGCATTATCCCAAAGGGCAGAGACTTCCCCTCAAGTTCAAAACATGTACATAACCCAAATGCAACACTATCACCTTCCAAACATAGAAAGGTAGAGAGAAATGCATCACAGACATAGAAAGGTCTAGAGAAATCCATCACAGAGACAATTCAATAGCACATAGATGGCTGTCAGGAAAATAATGTCAATAAACAGGATAATTTCAGGGTCTTTCCCCCCTGTTTCCATCCAACCCCAACAGATAAGTAAATCTACTGTCATGGTAGTAAAACCACTACTCACATATGCTTGGGAGCACATTAAAAAGACAAATCCATTTCTATCAAACTTTCATTCCATTATTAGGAACAGATCAGAATGCAATTAAGCCATGACAATCAGATGAGTTTATGACCATCACTCAATTATGGTGTCCTTACTCACTAACAGCTGACACTGCTTTTACAATCAGTTTAATCACAAGAAAATCATAATCTCTTTGCCCATCAATATCAATTGTGCATGGTGTCAGATTAGTTTGAAAAAATAATTGGTTTCTGTTCTGGAAATCCCCAGGTAGGTCATATTAACATACACATACATAGTCTTAATTGAAACACAAGCCACGTAAACCCATAAACATAGGGGAGTGGAACTAAAGTGTATAATATGCAGAAATAATTGAGCAACTTTATATACCCAGATCTTTTCATTACCCTTCTGGCAATCTACCACAGAAAACACACATTTTCTCCTCATTATTTCATAGAAAGTTTACCAAAGAGAAGAACACAGGCATTCTTTTCTTTTTTTTGGAAGACAAATGTCTAGACTATTGGCTAAATTTTATTTCAGGCTATGAAATCTTTGCAGATTTGTGTATGTGCTTTGTGAGAATAGAGGCCAAAATGCCAGTTAGGTTCCTAAGCATGACTCCAGATAGAGAAATAAGTCATCTTTTTATGTTGCAGGATGCTGGTGGTCTTCCCAGTCCTCCATTTAAAAGCTCAAAATGATGCCTTGGCCAACAAAAATAGTTTTTCATCAGACTAACATACTCTTTAGAGTTCTAAAATGTAGGATTTAGGGGATAAATTTTGGTTCATATTAGCATGGCTAACTGCAATATTAATGAGATGAGGTGCTTAAAAACACCTAAGTTCAGGATCAAATCCTATGGTTGTATAAATTAATGAATTGGCATAATTGATGTAAAGCATTTTTTTTTTCAGCTTTTTTTGGTGATGAAATAGGTCCCTGTATTGTGAACTGACACCAAATAATAAGTTTACTACATTTCCTTTCCTGGACCCTTTAGAAAGATTTCAGGGAGACCCAAAGGGCCCAGAGATAGCAGTTCTTAAACCACTTGTGTAGCACCCCATCCTTTGTTCCTTCACCATCACAAGTCAGAGAAGGCATCTGAAGCTTGTACCCTGAGGTGCTCAGTCCCAAAGGCAGCTCAGTTCTCTGACAGTGGAAAAAAAAATAAAATTAAAAATTTCTGTCTTGCCACACACATAAAAAGATTACTGTACCTTAAAAAAACCCCCAACAAAACAAAAATAAAATAAAAGAAGAAAAAAAAAAGAAGAAGAAAAAAGCTGCAAGCAAGGCTGGTATGTACAGCAGTGTTTGAATGCATGACAGGGGAGACATGGTTTATGAGATCTTCAAGAGCACAGGTATTATTTGTAGAGAAGTGTGTGGGATCCAGAGTTGAGTAGACTTTAGGGAAAAAAACCCCTATTTATATTATAATAACTACTGGAAAAAAAAATCAAAAGCTGTGCTACGGATATTAAAAAACAATAATTATTGTAATAATTATAATAATAATTATAATATTATAGTCTTTGGTCTATCGAGGTAAAATTTTCAATCTATCCTTTTAAGATGCAAACTCTAAATCCCATTTGAAGAAGAGTTAGACCTGATACAGGACTTTAGCAGTGCTTAACTTCTAGATAAGAGGTCATTAGACCACAAACCCAGACAGAGGTGTCCATCCAGTTCCTGATGGTAATATCCTCTTATCCCAGCTATGAGAGTATGGTGCAAAAAGCAATAGAACCATCTTTTCATCATCAACAGTCAATACCTAGAGCAGAAGGGACAGAAAGGTCCTCCAAAGGCCCAAAGCATCCCTTGATGTAAGTTCTAGGTCTTTGCAAAGCTGGCTGGTCAGATTGGGGCAGCAGTGTGACAACATCAGGCAAGAACCTCTGGAAAAGCCAGCTCAGGTAAGGAGGAGACAGAGGTCAATGCATGCAGTTTTAGGGGAAGGGGATGCTGAATGGGGCTTTTTGAACACAAGTATGGACTTGAAGTCTGTTTCCATTCCATTTTAATGGTCAATGTCCTTCTGCATGACTTGATAAGACTTTTAGATGCCTGTGTACTATTGAAAGTCAATGAGGAGGGAGTCCTGAGCCACCAAAGTACTTTTTTCTTTGTTGTTTTTTCCATTAGTCAGTGTGATGCAATTATTTATATCAAATACCACAGAGAGATTTTTTTTACAGCAGACAGATCCAGGACTTTCATATTGACATTATTTGAGTAATAATGCAATGTTACATGAGTTTTATAATCCTAGGAGAAAGAGAAGTTAAGTATTCTACTGGACCCTTGCAGCCATCTAAGCTAAATGAGAATATTTAATTCAGTGATTAGTTGGCAATGTCTCTTCTTCTTTCTGTGTACATAATTACTTTTTGAAAGGAACAGAAGTGGTTTTTGAAATTATTTTTTGCTATGCAGCTTTTGCTCATTATTATTTGGCTGTACTTAGGAAAAAAAAAAAGGATTTGTAGACCACAGTTATTCTTTGAAGTACATCCAAGTTAATTACACAAGCAACAATATAAAAATAACATGATTCAAGTGGTTTTTTTTAACACAGGTTCCTTCTTTATAGAAACTTTCTTATTTGTGTTCTGAGGACATAAAGTCTGTAGGAGAAAATGGTATGTAAATGTTGGTAATACACAGTTTGCAATGCAAAAAAAGATGTGTACCAAGCAACAAACAGTGCACAGAGTGACTCCTATTCTGTGCAATCTCCTCCACTGCTCAGAATTTCACTTAAATGCTGGCATTCCTACTTGCAGGAGTGTAGACCATTACACCTAGAGACACTCCAATTTATTTTTTTTTCCTTACTCCAATTTGATAGTACAGAAAAACTGCAACTTTGAATGGTTAACCCTGAAGCAGAGAGAAAAAGTAAAACACACACTGAAACGTATCAAATATTTCCAAGTTTTGTGGCAAATCATACAAGTTTTTGAATAGAAGATGACTTTTTGTATCCTCTTCCATCCCCTCTCAGCCTTCTCTTCTCCAGGCCCCAGGGCTCTCAGTCTTTTCTCCTAAGGCTGGTGTTCCAGCACTTTCATCACCCTCATAGCTCTCCATTGGACACTCTCCAGTATTTCCCTGTCCCTCTTGAACTGGGGAGTCCAGAACTGGACACAACACTCCAGATGTGGTCTTACTAGGGCAGAGTAGTGGGGGAGGAGAACCTCTGGACACACTAAATGCAGCCCAGGATGCCATTGCTGCCCCACAGATAACTAATTGCCCACCAGGACTCCAAGGTCCTTCTCTGTGGAGATGCTTTCCAGCTGATCTACCCCTAACCTGGACAAGTGTGTGGGGCTGTTCCTCCCCAGGTTTAGGACACTCTACACCTTGTTGAACTTCAATTGATTCCCATTTGCTCAGCTCTGCAGTCTGTCCAGGCCTCTCTGAACTCAGACATTCCCAGTTTCATATCAGCAAACTTGCTGAGGGTCACTGTCCCTTCATCCAGGTCACCGAGGAAGATGCTGAGTAAGACTGGACCCAGCACTGACCCCTGGGGAACACTGCTAGCTACAGGTGCCCAACTGGACTCTGTGCCACTGATCACAACCCTCTGAGCTTTATTGCTCAGCCACCTCTCAACCCATCTCACCATCTACTCTTCTAACCCACACTTCCATAACATCCTCGTGGGTAAGCTCAGGGAGTCATTATCAAAAGCCCTGCTGAAGTCCAGGTAGACACCAGCCACTGCTCTCCCTGCACCTACCCATTGAGTCACACAATCAAAGGCCATCACATTAGTCAGACATGGCTTCCCTTTAGTAACCCCATGCTGGCTACTCTGGATAACCTTCTTTTATTCCATGTATTGTGATACAGTCTCTAGAATGAGCTGTTCCATCAGCTGTCCAGGGATGGAGGTGAGCCTGACTGGGCTGTAATTACCAGGGTCTTCTTTCTTGCCCTTTCTGAAGACTGGACTGACACTGGCTTTCCTCCACTCATCAGGCACCTCTCCCATTCTCCATGATCTTTCAAAAATGATGGAGAGTGGCAGAGCAACAGCATCAGCAGCAACCTCAGCACTCGTGGGTGCAGCCCATGGATCTGTGTGTGTCCAGTTTGCCCAAGTGATTTCTAACCCAATCCTCATGGACCAATGGAGAGCCTTCCTTCCTCCAAGCTTGCTTTCTTACTTCCAGGGTCAGGGATTCCTGAGAGCTAGTCTGAGCAGTAAAGACTGAAGCAAGGAAGGCATTCAGTAACTCCACCTTCTCTGTGATGAGGGCTCCCACCTCATTCAGCAGTGGGCCCACATTCTCCCTAGTCTTCCTTTTACTACTGATGTATTTGAAGAAGCTTCGTTCTGCATTAAAAATAATAATAATAATAATAGTAATAATAATGATAGTAGTAATAATAATAAAATATATATCCTGTTTTCCACTACAAGTAGTTCACAAAGCATAAGCTCAACTGCCTCAGAATACAGACCATTCATGAGTGATGCCACCACCCTAATTTACAGGGGACACCCTCTTGGAAGCAGCTTCCTTAGAGGTGCTTTTCCCCAGGAGCAACTTCCCACCAAAACTGTGAGCCATACCCAGGCTCATCAGGCCACACCAGCCCCACACATCTGCCACCTCATTCTCAGGTCCTGAAACCCAACCTGACATCACAGCCTCTTGCATCAGCAGTAAGGTAAGCTGAGCAGTCTGGCAGAGACATCTCCTTTCCACCAGTGCTCTCCAAGGTACAACAAAAGGCTCAGCCCAAGTATCCCCCTTTGCCCCTATTACCAGTCAAAATAAGAAGTAATCACACACTTGTACACTGACAGGTAGAGGCAGTCAGGTGTTTCTGCAGCACCAAAAAAAGGAGACAATGCAACAGCCAACGTTTGTAAACCCTCTGCACAGGTACAGGTCTAGCTAGGAAATCAAGATGGTCTGGGCATGCAGAAAGACTTGGCAGATTCTTCACATATTGAAGTGGATCCCAGTGCTGACCTGCAGAAATGAAGCTATCAATATTCCACTGCAGCAGCAGGCAGTGCAGAGGCAGCCACCTCTGCCAGCTGCCTGTGCACTCTGCTTGTAACACAGCCCCTGCCTCTGCTAGCAGCTTGACAGCATAATAGGCAAGGCAAGCTGTGAGATGAAGAGCCATACATCCTCTGCTAATGCATTAAGTACATCCTAAGGCTTAATGCACTCAATTTAGAGACTCTACAGGTGCTCCAGGACCTACTACGGCTGCCAAGCAATCACAGAAATTGCTGGGCAGCTCTGCCAACCAAAACGTGCTCCATGTCAAGGTGGGGAGCTTCCATTTCTTCAGCTTCTACTTTGAGAGAAGTCCACTCTGGCTTAGAAATAAGGAAGTAATTTCACTTTCCAATTGTAGAACACAATTTAAATGTGTGGCTATGACTGAGAAAAAACTGTCTTAAAAGGTGTCTGAAGGTCATTAGGTTTATTTTGTTCATAATTGCTTATTTTCATTCTGCATCATCCATTTTTAAGCTTTTATTTTATTTATTCTGTTGAATTTTCTTTGCAACTTTTTCAATTTTTGCCATTATTGTCCTTATTACATAATCTATATTTCAAGAGCCTGGAAGAAGAAAACACTTGGAAACAGAGCAGGTTACTTTTCAAGACTGGGTGTCATAGTCACACACTCCATTTCAAAGACTAGTGACCAGACAATTTCAAAGACTAAGCATCTAATTATGTTGATCAGTGCCCTTGTCCATTTAAATACATGTTTCAGAATAAGGCTGGTGTCTGTTTCTGTGCTCTTTTAAGTAGGCAATTATTGATTTATTTTTTTTTTAAACCTTCATGACCATGAACTGCATGCAATATTTCTTTCATCCTTCCTATTTGTTTAAGATCTTAATACTTCTGCTTTCCCAAGCATCAGGTATTGAGATCATTTAAATGCAGAGAATAATTGAGCTCAGTTAAGTGCACAATAACCCAGGCAAACATGCAGCTCAGGATAGCTTTCAAAATGTTTCTAAGTAACATGTATTATGTTTATAAATTACTAGTCTAAAAAAAAAATAATCTCTTTGTTGGTATACATTGACTTCACATTATGTTTTTACATTCCATAGTCATTTCTAGCAGTCTGTTAGAAAGAAATGGATGACTATGGCATGACAAAGTCTAAAATGCATAGATGATGTACATCAATCAAGAAGAAAGCAAAACTATCACTAGTGCATCTTAATTTTGTATAAAGACAGCAAATTATGGCAAGTAACTTCTCTTCTGATGAGACTTCCATGGTCTGATTTACAGTAAAAAGTTATATTTGTTTTTTTGGGGGGGTTTTGTTTGTTTGTTTTTAACTGCATTCATCTGAATCTGTAGACACTTATTTCAAGAAGTAATATTTCTTGGATAGAAACTTCAAAACAAAACTCTATTTCATTCATTTGGAAGTATAAAAATGTGTTTATCAACATTATTCCTAAATATTTAGATCTCCTGAATGAGCTTTCTTGCACACAGGGGATAATGCTCAGCTATGTGAACCTGAATAGACTTCACTTACTACCTTTACTGCAGCTTAACAGTTTCAGAAGTCATTCATTCTATGTGTTTTTATATGTAATTTTAATTCAACATCACTGAAGCCAAAATATATGAACAATCCACACCATGGCTAATTGTACTGAATTCCTCAAGTTCTATGGGTTCCTAATAATTAAGTAACAGAAACCCATATATTATGATAGCCTCAAATACTGAAATAGCAATATTAAATTACATCATGTCAGTTACTTAGAAAATAGTTCCTACTAGAACCTTAATGTGAATCGACACAACACAGATTTAAAGATATTTTTTTTAACCTGATAAAACTGCGTATTTTGTGGAGAAATTGTTTAATTGTGGTCACCAGGTCCTGTTGACATGTAAAAAAAATACTCATTCAAAGCTTTGCTTAGCATAGCAATCCTCAAGGGAAGCATCTACAAAACTCAATTCCTACAACAAACATCTATACATCTACTAAAAGGAAATGTGTTGGTTTCTAACCCCATGGAAGACCATCTGTATGCACTAGATATGCAAGAGGGCAATGGATGAGACACAGAGCTAGTGATTCATTTCAGAAGTAGCAGTTCAGCACAGACTTCTATCCTGACACATTAAATACGATAGGAAGAAGTGGCAGGGTGCTAATTACTCCAGTGATGTGATCCATTTTCTAAATAGGGAGAGCATCAATAATTCATCAGAAGTGGCTGTTAAAAAATTTAATGCCTGACAATACAAGCCTGACAAATAGGAAGATAATCTTCTGTGTCTACTCGTTGGCATTCAGATGCTTTCTTTTCATTATAAAATATAAATGCATTGTTCCTACTTGAGGCAGTTTAGATTATGAAAGATGGCAGATGTGTAACGTGTCTACTTTTGATTGTTTCACGTCGCAAGGCAGAAACCCAGCAGACAGAAATGCAGATGTCACATATTTAATGAAAATGAGTTTTACAAATATATGTAATAAAGTGTGAATGGTTTCTGCTAATAGCAGCAGCCCAATTAGGTGGAAGTGAGGATAGCTACAGAAACATCAAAATACCCAGAGTAATCAGGTGATTCTGTTGGCTGAATATTGCACTTCCAGTTCAGAAAAAAATCCTCTGCTTATTCAGAAGAGCTTAATTTGCTTGTTAATGGTGGCATCAACATTTAATGAGGAGGGCATTAATGACTACAAAGGCAAAGTACATTGCAGGAAGGGGCAGTTTCCAGCTTTTCTATTTTGCAGTGTATTTTTCTGTGTGTGTTTTGCAGTGCACATTGTATGCAGACAAAAATAGCAAGTGATAAAAGCCTTGGCAGAGTGTAATTTGCAGATCTGCATTGTTTGAATAGGAAAGGTCAGAAGGGTGTTGCTGTGTCTCTCAAGAAATTAGAGCATAAGTACCTGTATAAACTGCAGCTGCAAAGAGAAGCTCTACAGCTCAGCTATTCAAACGTATTTAAGCACTTCACTCCCATTCTGGCAAAGTACATTTGCTCAAAATCAGTGACAATTAGGTGTTCAAATAAGGATGGCTTTGTGGATATGGGCCTATGTCCCAGACTAAAACAGGTTAAAAGCTTCAATTAGTTTGTAAGTGGATCATGATCTAATAGTCCAGCTACATGAAAATGGGTTTAGTAATGCTATTCTCTCCTTAACTCCTCAAACAAAATTTTAATGAAGGTCTTATAAAACAATCTCACTATACACAAACTTTTTAAACCCTCAGATCCTTGAATCATCATTTTTTCAGCCCTCACGATTTTTTCTTCCCATAGTCCAGAGAGCTTTATGTTGTTTTCTAAGTCCCAAATGTAATTCATTAAAATTTAGGTTGATCCCTAAAGAAGAGACTCCACACATTCTTGCCTTGGAGAACTGATAATTTAATTTTATCAGTTATATGAGTAAAGTAGAACTTATTCTCTTTTATTTACCTCCCCACACCTCTCCCAGGGTAGCTCAAGCTGCAATTTGAGACATCATACAAGCAGTCACTTCTCAAACTTTGGGGCAAAAAGGGAAATTATTGTTATTCTGAGGATGGGCCCACACAAATCCAGAAATATTTTCCCAAAGCTTAGCTCAGAACAGCTTATATAAGAAGATGGGTGATCTGCAGAGCCAAGATCCAAACGAGCTGCATGCACATCAGAAAAATTGTATCTGTGAACTCTGCTGGAAGAGCAAGTTCTCAAGGAACTGTCAACTGGCAGAAAATCATGCCAGGAAAAACGTAGATCATTCCAAACTCAGTTTGCATAGGGAGATAGGAAAAAGCCCATAAAACGCCCTAAAAAACCCCTAAAAAATGACCAAACAACAAACCCAACCACAGCACTGAAATTAATCTATGTAAGTTACTCTAAGCAAACCATTCTCCAAGTCTTACAGTGTATCCAAAATATTAAAATAAATCCACATCATTTGTATAGAGATAATATGCATTAAATCCTACCATAAATGCCCAGCCTCTATAATTAAAGGCCAACTTTATTTAATAAGGTGGTTAACAGTTGTCCAATGTTTATAATAGCTTTAATTTATAATTATTATCTAAATTAAATATTAAAATAATAAATTGTAAAATTATATATTATTTTATTATTATAAAATGTTTATATTTTTTAAATATTTTCAATTTTCTTTCCAGTCACTGAACCAATGTCTGGGGGGAAGAAAAAAAACCCCTATTTACGACTCTGAATTTATTTATTTTTTATTCTTGATAACTATGGGCATCCACCACAAACACTGACGTGTAGATAGTCCAGTCCCTAAGTATTAGAGATTACTTTGTGAAGTTTAACAGAAGAAAAAGCACAGAAACCCTAGAGATTATTGCATTTCTTCACTAGGGAATAAAGAGGAGAAAATAGCAGCAATAAGCAAAGATATCCATTGAGCCATGTCCTGTGGCCTCATGACTTCTGAAAACATAAGCAAGGATATGAGGAGGTCACACAAACAAGCTGGTAGTTCAAAACCTTTTGATGATTTTATAGCTCATCACCTTTTCAAGGCAAAATTAATCAATGTCCCCAACTAGTGTTAGGAGAAAAACATTATCAGTGAACAAACCCAACGAGTTCAGCCTAGAGCTGCTTTAACACTGGATTTCTAGGAAGTCCATTATTTTAGAAGTCAAAGGTGAAAACCCAAAGTGATAGTCAACAGCAAAAGAGAATTGTACAATAAAATGGATTATTCCATTATGACAGATTTCTACAGCATTTTATGTGGACGTTATTTAGAGTTATATTTATGCCTGCATAATATTACCTATGTATAAATATAAGTAGATTCTATGCAGAAAATATAAGATGAAATACAAAAATTGATACTGATAAAGACTCAAAGCTTAGTAATTCACTGTTCTGAATATTAAGAATGCCAAACTCCATTCTGCACAGTGTTTAATGGAAGACTTATGAAAACATTGCTTCCCATTCTATCTTAAGGTAGAAAAGTTTTCAGAAGATATCTGCTGGTTTGTCTCAGCCTAAATCACCATCACTTAGTGTACTTACAGCCCTCAGGTATTTCAGCACAGCTTCCTCTTGTCTACACTGCAATCATTACTTTGCACTTCTATCAAGGCCTTAATAAATTTTAAATATTTCATTTTTCATGTATTTTTCTTTAATACCATTATTTTCTCCATTTTCAGCTAAAACACTGTGTGTGCCTGTTCAAAACCCTGTATATTTGGTATACTTGTTATATTTTATATTCATATTCAATAACAAATATCAGAGTTAACTTCAAAGAAGTTCCTAGTGCCCAGTTGTCAACTAGCACATCGTTTGGACACTTAACTATAAGTTTATTTAAATTATTTTTCTCTTTACTATCTAAATATCTGCCTTGTATTCCTCAGCAGGTGGTTAGAGCTTTGTTTTTATGATAATTCCAAAGGTCACCTTCATCTGGCAGCATTAAAGGGAATCCTCCTTCACACAGGTTTGTTTCCATAGCAGTCTACACAGAAGCCATCAGAATTTGCTGTGATTTTGTTACCTTTGGACAGTGTTTATTATTTAGCTGTTATTTAAACTATTATTTAGATTATTTTATTCATCAATAAAAATTCAAAGTAATGGCTTGGAAAGGCAGCTTAAGCAGGGTTCTCCTCTGCTCCCCTCTCCCCCATTGATAGCTAAACAATTGGGAAAAGAGAGGAGGTTTTAAAACAAACAAAACAAAATAAAACCCCAAAAGAGGACTGGTTGTCCCTAGAAACAGTGACTTTAGCTGCATTTATTTTAAAAATCCACAGATTACAGTTATTTTTTCCAGAAACTTTGCCCAACATAAGGCAAGGTAATGGTAAGAAATGGCACTGAGAGTGATTTGAACAACATATTAATTTGAACAGCAGCACTGACCACATTTCCAGGAGGGACTCTACAGCCCTGTGCACAAACTTCATACAGGACACTTGGGTTTTTTTTCTGCTTTTCACTCAAAACAGAATTTACAGTTTAATTCATATATCCTACAAATGTTTAGTAAGGAGCACCCAAAGGAAGCAATGAGAGATGCTAGAAAAAGGGCTGCATCTCAGATATCAAATCTTACCTCTCACCAAGCTCAGGATTGGATGTAGAGATGGTTCCCTCCAGGAGCTCAGACAGAAAGACTGGAAGATGCTGCTGGGGTCCTCAGCCTAAAGCAGCAGCTCTTCAAGCACAGGGGTACTCCACCTACAGAAGCCATCAGAGGGCACAGGAAAGATTTTAAGATATGCAAATTTAAATTAGTCATACCTATTAACCAGTTTTCATTTAGCTAATGATTCCCAACCCACATCTAATTAAGTCTCTCAAGCTGAGTGTAGCCACACAGACTCCTTTTATCATCAGGAGAGACATGGAGCTGCTGGAGCAGGGCCAGAGGAGGCCACAGAGATGCTCAGAGGCTGGAACAGCTCTGCTGT
>JAABPQ010021505.1:18320-32057 GCA_033439865.1 Alcedo quadribrachys
ATCCTGCTCAGGCAGGGGGGTTGGACTAGATGATCTTCTAGGCCCCTTCCAGCCCCTAATTTCTGTGATTCTGTGATACTGCTGCAAGGTCAGAATAAAGCCCTGTTATAAAATCACATGGCTTATGAAGCTTATTTAAATATTTAGGCAGGGTTCCTCTGTCCCACAAATGGAATTCACAGCTGTTAATCTTGTTTAAAGTAGGTATTGGAATAAAGACTTTGTTGCCAGAAAAACATCAACCAACAAACAACATTCCAATATTTGGAATTTCAATAGGCACCCCCCACAGGGTGATAAGACTCAAAATTGAGCCTGTCTAGAAAAGTGCAAGATCATCAATATGCCTTTATTAGATGCCTCTGATTCAACTATTTTGTTTCTTTACCTTTTAAAATACTGGTCCTTTTCTTTTTGGTTTATATTTTCTCATATACTGTTGTTCAGAGGTATTTTTATGTCACCGACAGTGTGTACACATATATAGGAGTCTTTTCTCAAAGTTAGTGAACTCTTTTTCTCTAGCCCTGTAAATTCCCCAGCTCCTCTCTGATTTCTGGGGGGCTTAACTTAATTGAGGTAGTCTTAATATAGTTTTCTGTTGACACTTCTATTATGAACTGCTGTTCACAAGTGAGGAAGAACAGTCTTCCACTAAAGCCCTCTGAGGCTCCAGAGAGCAGAGGCCCACTCTTGGATCTGTTTCATGCTCTCTAAAGGTTTGGTTCACATAGTCTCTGTTCCTCAGGAAAGACAAGCCATTTCCTTTTTTTTCTGCCTTATTTCATGCTGGATACTCTTTTGACATTATAGGTTATTACCTGTAAGTGATATGCTTGGCACATTTGTGCAGTGTTATCAAATGAGATCTCTAGAATCTTTTGCCATATAATTTAAGATGTCATTAACTTCAAATTTTCCAGTGCTGGATTCATATCTAAAACCTGAGACTGATTAGAAGCTTTGAGTAGTTATTCACAAAACCACTGTTAACATACTGAAGCTTTGTCAGGAAGGTGGCTTTGGATGGGCTGGGCATTTCACCTTTTTTGTGAGTCCCAAAAAGCTTAGAGTTATGAATGCAAAAAGTGCAATCGGAAAAAATCAGCTGAGAACCTGAGAAACAGATTTGCAGATTGAATGAGAAAGCTTTAGTATTATGTACCACTGCTAAAATTACATAGAGAATAAATCAATTCTATAAACAGTAAGTGTCTTAGAAATTATTCTAATCTTTGAACAAAGTAAATTGGATGTGCTGTTCTGTACATTTTTTTCTGTCATAGGATATACATAAGTCTTCCTTTTATTATTTGTATACAATTTTATTTCAGTAAGAAAAACCCAACAAGCCCTATTCTTAAGTAATAAAATATTATGCATTGTCCAGAACATTAATTCTCCTCCTCTTTCCCCCACATATTGTCACATATCCTGGAGCTTTGGCTCATTTACTTTCCTACTCTCTGGGACATGTGTCTAAGTCATTGCTTTCCTTCATTGTTCTTATAAGCAAGGATTCAAAATAAGGAATTTGAACATTTAAGCTCTGATCCTATCTGACAGTAGCTTTGATCTAAAATTTGACAATCCAATCCTAAGCCTCTTTGCTAGCAGTAGAGATCTTGGCAGTCATAGAAGCAAAATACTGTTTCCAGAAGTGTCTCATCTTTTGACTACAGTAATACTACTTATCAGGCAGGTAGATACAGAATGCCGAAATTATATATAACCAGCTTGTCTTTCAATAACAATCTGAGCAACTTTGTAATGACATGAACATATTTCAGAGTCCTGTAGCTATAGGTACCTTCTATGAGATAACCGATATCCAGTCTTTAGACTGGATATCAGGAAGAAGTCTTTCCCTTGAGGGTGGTGGATCAGTGGAACAGGCTCCCCAGGGAGGTGGTTGAGGCCCCATCTCTGGAGATATTCAAGGTGAGGTTGGACAAGGCTCTGAGCAGCCTGGTCTAGTTAAGGGTGTCCCTGCTCACTGCAGGGGTGCTGGACTAGATGACCTTTGGAGGTCCCTTCTGGCCCTAAACATTCTATGATTCTATGTCACCTCTGGCAGCCCCACAAGCAGATGAGAAATGCAATTGTATTGTAAACCCAATCATTTCCTAGTAGTTAACTTTGGGACTTCATGTGATGCATGGATAAAACCAGGAATGATAAAATGGGAGGTCAGATTTACACATGCTTCTACAGGGTTGAACTGAAGTTAGTGAGAGAAGAAAAGTTTGATATTGTCTTTATCATTTGACCTAGCTACAGGATGGCTAAGTCCTGCAACAGTATCTTGAGATAAAGTCCAGGAATCCTGCCACTAATTTTTCTGATGCGGTTGTTATTGTTTTCTCAGTAATCTCTCTATCACCAACCTGCCAGATGTAGATTTGATGAGGTAAAAGGAGTTATGGGATGAAGAGATGACAAGCTTTGAACATGGTTTTAGCCCTCCTATTAGAAGCACGCAGCATGCTTCCTACACAGAAGATCATAGGTAGTGACCACAATGTTACAGAATGCCCATTCTAGTTAAGTGAGATTTTGTCTGTGATACCAACGTTATTCTACCAGCACTTCAACAGTGCTGAAGAAATTTTCCCTGCAGACTGCTTACCAGAGTTTTTTATATCACTTTGACACTTAGAACAGATGAAAATGCTTTATCTTGAGAAGCTGTTAAATATCTTGTTGGATATATTGCCAAGTTTGACATGTTTGATATTTTCTTTTGTGATATTTGTAGACACAAAACAGGATATAGCTCAAACCAGATTTTCCAGTGTTGTCTGACTTATACAATTACTTCTTATTCTTTACTCCTTCTGAAGTCATAATTACAGTTGCAAAATGATGGGTCAATTTCAGAAGTAGGGTATTATTGGATTGAGATTGGAGCATGGAGTGTGCCATGCAGTTTCAGAGCATTGCAGTCCTTTGCTGCACCATAATACAGAGACAACACTGAAGGGAAGTAGAAGAAAAATATAACTGGTACTGCTGTGTTTCTCCTACACATGGGAAATCAATAACATATTTTTGATGAAAAGTGCTAACTGCAACTCATATTTGTAAATGCAATGTGTCAAAAATCTATGTAGCATTAAGAAAAGATGTTCATGAACTACTTTTAAAAAAATGGTACCTTTCTTTCGATCACCTGCAAAATACATTATGTGTCTTTAGGTGCAGAGCACATGACACAAGCAAGCACACTAGGAATAGCCGAAAAGGGAATGAGAAGCATTGTTCAAAGCCAGCAGCAAGTGTTTTTTGCAGTTCAACTTCACTGGAAATGTGAAGTTCTCTGACAAAACAGTTTGATGACTTTCAGTGAATTACAGAAGTCAGTAACTCTGTCTGTAGGTCAGCAGGACTTGCCACTAGATGTTAAAAGTAATACCTTTTGTAATTCTACAAAACTTCACTACTGTTACTGCTACCAGAGAAAATAATCTGTCAATAGATTTTTGGTTTTACTAAATATTTAATTTAGTAAATCTACCTTGTTTCATAACTGAAAACCTTAAGAATAATTTCTTCTAGCTTTGATTTTTAGGAAGGTGGTGTCATTATGAACATGTATTTAAATAGTCATAACACAAATATTAAATCTCTAACAGAAGTAGGTGAATGGCCAAGTAATAACAGGATAATATATAAATACACCAAAAAAGTGTAAGACTACAGAAATTATAAAACTATAGAAAACATGATCTTTTTTTTGTGTTCTCAGGCTTCAAAGGCTTATTCACCTCCCAGAGGAGCTCCTTTCTCTATTACTACACCTCAAGAACAAAAAATATGTAATATGAAATATATGCAATATTAACTGTTAGAATTTTTGAGAAAAGTTAAACTGAGGGAAGACTCACTCTTACTTAACTCCATTCACTTTTATTGTTCTCTCTGTATTGTCACACTGTTGACTAAATGTATTAATAACTATTTTCTGTTGAAGTTTCCTACAGAATTATATGAATTTAACCAAAGAAGTATTTGTTTTAGGATTAAGCGTGATCAGATAGTAAGTAGATCATGTAGCAGAAAGGAACAAATTATGTCTTCCATTTATCCTATAAAGTAGTAGAAGATGCTCAGAAAGGCAGGAGCCTTCAGTTTTATAGAAATATATTTTCATTCAGTTGGTTCTGTTACCATCAGGAAACTGCAGTTTTTGTCCTCAAAGTTTGTCTATCCTCTTGCTTGTGGAAGAAGATAAAGAATGGGAACTGTCCTCCCAGGAATGATGTGCTCACCAAACCCTGGCAAAGATTTTTAGTTATTCTAGAGAGGAGATAGTAGCTTAGTCTCTGTAACCAGACAAACTTCAGGTAATGCTATTATCAAAATGGTGGTAAACAAGGTTAATTATAAAATCCTTATTTTCTGATAAAAGCTGCTTTACATAAAAGTAAAGCATTTCTTTACCGTGGTAGTGTGTGCCCTGAGAAGAAAGTAATGGCAACCAAAGTCTCATACAGATCTGTCTTACTAGTCTGTTAATGTGCTGAACTCTTAATTATATGACGATATCTTGATCCAGTCTGGAAAATAAGTCTTTGCTTTTATATGCAATAAAAGAAATATTTAATATGCTCTACAGTGGTATTTTAAATATTATGTTCTGGTGCAAATATCTGGGAATGTTCCAAGGCAAGCAGTGCAGTGTCTTAGCTGTCAGGAAGGGGTGGACTATTTGCAGCAACCTGTGCATATGTAACAGCCATAGCAGCTCCAACCTCAGTTCATGTTCAATGTGTCTCTCAGTAGAGATGTTTGGAATTGAAGAATTTATTTCAATCTGAGTCAAAAGAGAAGCTTCTATCTTCTGTATTAGTTGTGACTTTTATTATATGAGACATTACAGTTTGATCTAAAGAAAGAAAAAATTAAAATGCTAGTGACTAATCTTATTGTCATAAAGTGGTTGTTCCAGTTTACAAAGAGGACATTATATTCTCCTGCATTATATTCTGTCCTTCATAATCTTAATAGCAGAAGAACCACATAGAAAAATCAGAAAGGGTAAGGTTTATTCATACCCCTTCAGCATTTTTATTTCTTAAAGGAAAGGCAAACTGGGAATACGGGCGGATAAAACAGCTTGATTAATGGGATGTGGTATTATATATTCTCTGTGGTTATCACCAAATTGCCAAAAGCAATTATCTAATCTTGACTGGAAAAACAGGAAAGCTAGAGAAAAATATGTTTAACTATGAGTTAAATGTGTCTTGTTTTCTGAGATGAAACAATTCCAATCCCCCTTGGAGGATTTCCTTGCACTGCTACAAAAATCTCTCAATTGCCCCAAGTGTTCTAAACTAGTGAATATTATCAAGACTAATAACTTCCACAACAGACTTTGAATATTAGCAGTACTAATAAAGTTCAATCAAGTACTTTATCATGGTATATTGCCTTTGAATTAACATATAAATTAAAAATAGCCAAAACTATTAAACTAGTTTAATGATGAAACTTTGCTAAGGTAATAATATTCAATAGATAAAAATTAGTACTGTTACCAACTGAAGCTGTATATACAAATGCTTTGTTCCTTACCTCTACAAATCATTATAGAAATAACGTCATTTTTCTGATATATTAATTTTTTAGAATAATCAGAAATTCTTAGATACGTTAAATCACAAATGAAACATTTTTCACTTTGACCAGTATTTATCTTCTGTCTTCAATAGAATATTATAGATATTCAAAACTACAGCCTTATGTAAATGTGTTGCTCCTTCCTGCATTAGCATGTTATACATTAAAAAGGATATGGTTCTTTAAAATGTGATCTATTACTTGGTTTAAATACATCATTTTACAAGAGCTAACAGAATAATTTGTGAATGTATTTCCAAATTGGAGAGCCTTTTAGCAGAATACATGAGTTTATCTTTTAGAGACCCCATAAGGAGCAAACAGGAGATATGGGATCAGTGGCAATGCCTTGCCTATGATTATCTACACTGGATCTCTTTTCTAGTGATTGATTTTTCCATTCTTATTTAGTCTAAAGCTTCCCAGGGGTGGAGACTGCTGGCTGCGCTCATTTAAAGATAGTGGCTATCATAGCATTTAAGAATTGTTTGTGACATGCACAAATTAAATAAATAGGGGTGTGTAGCTCTTGAATGTTGAACTAGATTTGGTTCCCAGAATCAAAAATGTAGGCTTTCTTTTCTTAGAAACTACACAGGATGAATGCAGCAAATTTTCCTCTAATGATAGATCTGAATTCATCTTCTCTCCACATTTGACTACTTACACAGGCAGTAGCTGAAGACTTGTACAACGTAGACAGTAATTGCATAGTTAGTCCTCAGATTCACTTCAGACAAGATGGTTTAAAAGATGTGATCACACTCATGTTAAACTATTCTCATGGAACACAAATTGACACTGTTTTTTAGCTTTCGTCTGTAAGTATTTTACAGAATATTGCTTCTCTTTATCTTAGGGAGACACAAAAGGCAAATTGTCAGTAAAGACTAACCAGACTAACAAGATGCATGCTTAAGTAGTTTTATTAATCAGGTTCTACTGAACTACTCAGGACAGCAACAATATTCACAAAAGTGCTGTGTTGACTCTCACAACATCCTAACATCTTAGTCTTATTCTGCCAGTCCTGGCACAGGGACACAAAGCAGGATGCTGGCAAAGTTACCAATTTGCTTATACTTTCAAATCGCTCTGCTCAGTGACAGAAAGCAGATTAAGACATGGGGAAATACCAGCTCAGGTTTTAAATCCCATAGGTGCCAGTAGATGGGTATTTTTTTCAGGTTAAACAGGTGAGGAATCATGGAAAGATAAAAAACTGAATCTCACATTTTCAGCTTCTCTTGTAAACAGAAAAAGAAATCAAATTCTATAATAGAATAGAAATTGCTGCACATCTCTTCTGCTGCTGTATTTGTCAACAAAATTTTGCTTTTATAAATTATTTTTTTCTTCTTGCTTTTAGACAGCTTTACCTCATCCTTCCAGGTTTTGACAGGCTGTTGGGCAGCAACTTTGAAATTAAGCTATTTTCTTTTGTAATTATCCTAGGAGTTACAACACTACAATTATGCTTCTTACAAGATATATTAAACATTTATTATGTTAGAAGTTTTGCTTTAAGGAAACTAATCACAATATCAGAAATATTACAGTAATACTATAGATCTATTTTATAATATCTATCTATATAATAATATCTATTTTGTTAGACCACTGTTTCTTGGGATGGAGATAAGCTTCTTTGTGTGCAGAATGGAGAAAAAGAAGATCGTGGTTGGACCCAGTGGATTGAAGGAGATGAAATGCACCTGGTAAGCTCATGGAACAGGTTTTAAATGCCACTTGGCTGAACTGTTTCGATGGAATGCAACAGGCTGTGTACTATGTTAGCTAGGCTTACTTGGATTCCTTTCTAAAGCAAATTTCATTTGGAGCCATTGCACTTTTCTGTCCCTTACTAAGACTGATTTCACAGCAGTACTCCTTCTATGTTAACGTCTGTCCACAGGTACCAGCTTGAAACGTTTACACTGAGGAAAATTAATTTAATAGAATGTCCTTCATATATCTTTGAAATACACTGTATGGGAGATGGTGAAATTATGCATCCAACAATAAGCCATAAGGGGGAAACACACCACTGTTTTTTAAAACTAATTACAGGCCAGACTGCATGATAATCTAGAGAACTAAAACAGCAATTAAATTCTTGTAATGTCATGTTCTTCCAGATCATAATTTTTATCTTTCTTAGTTAACAGGAACTAAAAGAAGATGCCTATTCTTTTATCACAAAGCTCTTCATATTTCCTCACTCTCTCATCTCATGTGTGTAAAAGAGTCCTTCTGCTGATATAATAAAATCCAGCCCCCATTTCTACTCACTATTCAGTACCGTAGTAGTATTCAGCAGGCTAAATGGATGTTCTCTAAATATTCAAAGCAATAGCAGAGTTACAAAATTAAGCAAAAGTACCCTAAACCCCTTATTACTAATACAATTTTCATGAAGTACTGAAAGTTCCAGAAACCAGTTTGGGAAAGGAAGGTATATGACAGACCTTACTGTCTGAACTGCATACGTGCTATAATGCAGGCAGGGAGAAAGTTACTAAGTGGTCACTTTATAGCTGAGGTCATGGGCTCACTGAAATTAGGGGGGAAGCAATAAAAAGGAGACTCCAAGATGTCCCACGTATACACATTCCCTCTTTCAATACACAAGCACACTACAGTATTTCCACACTACCTCCCAGATTCACAACACTGCCGTGACACCAAGCATCATCCCTTTCAGAGTTTCTCCTGGCAAACAGGTTGCAATTAACCAGGCAGTGTCTGTCCTAGAAGTTAAGCTTACACCTTGCTGCTCTGAATAATCCTACACTTTTAAGAAGCTGAAAGAAATTACTTCACTGTGTTCCTTTTTTTGTGGCACACTTATTTTTTACTATGACATACATGTACTCATCTGCACATACATGAAGCCATAGCACTGGTTGCTCTTGGATTTCTCTGTATTGCCACTGTGGTCTCTGTCCATTGCCAGCTCCACAGTCATTATCTTGTCCCATTTCCTGTCCCCAACACCAATTTCTTTACCCTGATTTCTTCTGTCCTTACTCTGATTCATGCTCTAGTCATGGAATCATAGAATGGCTAGGGCTGGAAGGGACTTCCAAAGGTCATCTAGTCCAGCCCCCCTGAAGTGAGCCATACAACCTAGCTGTGGCCTGATCTCCAGGCCAGACCACTTTCTGTGCTCGAACCTGTCAAGAGTTTCACTTTGGAAGTCAGAAATTCAATTTTATTTGCTCAAACATGTGTCCAGTGCCTCTTTAGGTACCCCAAGGTAAGCTGACTGATCTGAGACTGCTTTTTCAGAAGGTTGTGAAGAGTTTTGTATCACACCTGACAGCTCGTGCAGTCACCCATGCTCTCATTTGCACTTTTAGCATTTATCACAATCTGTCTCTTATGTATACAACAGTCAGGAAAAAACTTCCTTTATGAAAAGAAAGTAACCAAGTATTTTAGATACCAGTCCTCAATATTTCAATTTTATCACTTTTTATATTTCATGAACTTTGAAAGATGTCCTCTTTATTTCTCTGAATCCTTGTTAATATAACTCTCTCCATTAAACATATAGTAAAAGAGTCCATTTAGTATCTTATTTTTGACCAGTAAGATTACTAGCTCCTGTACTTCTTGGAGTCCTTTGATACAATGGCCAGTTAATGCTAAAAAAATTGTATTTCGATACTTTATGATCCTATTGAACTTTCCACAATGAGCCAAGTGTTAATTTAATTCTTTCTACAGTTCTGTAGAAAGAAAGTAGTACCACATTATTTAGTAGTTTATCACCTACTATTTTCCCCCTCTCATTCTATGGTCTGTACTTTGCAGTTCTTTCTTGCTCCTCAGATTCTGTTTTATGTGACTTATTTGAGCATTCTCCATTTCTTTTTTGAGTTTTATTGCCCTTTTCTATTGGATTGATTGCATCTGCTCTATAGGGCTTGATCACTGTCATCAGATCTCTTAGCCCTTATTGCACACTCCTGCTTCCAGTTTACCTATATAGAAGTGAACAAAATAGGCCTAACTAAACTCACTGCATCAGTTTGCTGGTTCCATCAATTCAACATGAAGCACTTGCTCTTACTAGGGCCTAGCAACATATTCCAATGAGGTTATTGATTCAACTTTTTCTTTTTATTAAAATCTTACATCAGAAAACATGCATAACTTACCAGGAAATTCTGTCTTCTGTTTCCTCAAAATAGTCTGCTGCTATAAGGTCTCCCTGGAGCCTTCACTTCTCCAGCCTGAACAATCCCAGCTGTGTCCTCATAGGAGAGGTGTTTCAGCCCCCAGTCATCTTTGTGGCCCTCCTCTGGACCCGCTCCATCAGGTCCATGTCTGTCCTGTGTTGAGGGCTCCAGAACTGTATGCAATACTCCAGGTGAGGTCTCACCAGAGCAGAGTAGAGGGGCAGAATCACCTCTCTCGATGTTCTGGCCACACTTCTCTTGATGCAGCCCAGGATATAATTGGCCTTCTTGACTGAAATTGCACACTGTTGGCTCATGTCCAGGTTCTCATCCACCAACACCCCCAAGTCCTTTCCTGCAGCAATGCTTTCCACCACCTCATCTCCCAGTCTGTATTAATAACAAGGGTTGTTCTGCCCCAGGTGCAGGACTCTGCATTTAGTCTTGTTGAACCTCCTGAGGTTCACCTGAGTGCACCTCTCCAGCCTATCCAGGTCCCTCTGGATGTCATCCTGTCCCTCCAGCCTGTCGACAGCACCACTCAGCTTAGTGTCATCTGCAAACTTGTTGATGGTGCTCTCAATCCCACTATCAATATCATTAATGAAAATATTAAATAGTACAGGTCCCAGTACAGACCCCTGTGGGACACTACTTGTCACTGTTCTCCATGTGGATATCGAGCCATTGACCACCACCATCCACCATTGGTGACCATCCAGCCAATTCCTTATCCACTCAACAGTCTACCCATCAAATCCATATCTCTCCAACTTGGCGAGTAGGATGTTGTGGGAGACTGTGTCAAAAGCTTTGCAGAAGTCCAGATAGATCACATCTACAGGTCGTCCCTTGTCCACGGAGGTAGTCATCTTATCATAGAAAGCCACTAGATTCGTCAGGCAGGACCTGACCTTGATGAAGCCATGTTGGTTGTCTTTCATCACCCCACTGTCCTCTATATGCCCTGTTAGACCCTCGAGGAGAATCTGCTCCATGATCTTCCCAGGCACAGAGGTGAGGCTGACAGGGAGATAGTTTTCAGGGTCCTCCTTTCTACCCTTTTTAAAAATGGATGTAACATGCCCCTTCTTCCATTCCCCAGGGACTTCACCTGACCACCAATACTTTTCAAATATTATGTCAAGTGGTTTGTCAAGTACATCACCCAATTCTTTCAGGATTCTGGGATGAATCTCATCAGGTCCCATGGATATATGTATGTTCAGGTTCCTCAGGTGGTCACGTACCTGATATTCACATACAGTGGGGGAGGGGGGTAACTTCACCACCCTGGTCCACACCTTGCAGTTGAACTTGGGAAGTGTTGGAAGAGAGGTTGTCAGTGAAGACTTAGAAAAAAAAAATTGTTGAGAACCTCAGCCTTAGTTTCAGTAATCGAGAAGTAGTTTCAGTTACTGAGAAGGTTGGTTTTTTCTGTGAGATACAGTAAACACTAGGCCTCACAAATCTCTATGCATGATTTAAACATCACTGCAACTGCTCGTGCACATGGTGATCCAGTGACTAGAAAATAGGGATTTTTGAAAAGCTCTTATGTAACACAAGGGAACAGTAGACAGCATTAGAGACCCAGTACAGTCCAGTTCAATCAAAACTCACTGCTGTGCTGTGATTTACAGACCTAGGTCAAATTTTCTGTTAATCATAATGATCCTTCAGTTGCTAGATTGGGCTGTCAGCTAGATTCTGGTTATATAGGTTTGACCTGCAAGTCATTAACATACAGATTCAGGACTGGTTGTCAAATCCATCTCCAAATAACTTCTTTATGTGTTCAAAACACAGAATGTCCATTTTAAAGACATAAGCAGTTGCACACATTGCAGAGTGAATATTGTTCTGGAATTGTTCTGGCCCTTTTAAGATCTGAGATAACAGAATCTCTTGGTTTACTCCACCTTTCACCAGAAAACAAACCTAAAACAGCGTGTTTCTTTAAAGCATTCAAAACAGACTAAACCATGGATAAGCTAACCAATATGTTTTGATAGAAAATTGTGGATTCAGATTTACCTGGATATGCACATGAAAGTACAATACATTTATTCTGTGTAAAAGTTGTATTTTAAAATTGTTTTATCTTCCTAGGAAATAAGAGTGTGTGGAGTCAAGTGTAAGCAGGTCTTTAAGAAGGTACAGTGAACCTACTGCTGATACAGGAATGAAGAACAATAGAATTTACACTTACCACCACATCTGCAAATGGTAGTAATGAACATAATCAGTGACAAGAGCAAACACAGAAATGAAAATCACATTAGAATTGTATAGTTAGAATAAAATGTTTTTAACAAATCATTTTCAAGAAATAACTTCAAATAAAACTATTTTTAGAAGCGCCAATTAAAGATACTAAACATTATAGATGTTTGCCTACTGTAATTCTTGACTAGAACAAAATAGGACTGTTTGGTATAAAACAAAGTACCAGAGTTTAAGACCTTGTAATCTAATTTTTTTTTACTGACAATGGAGATCCTCTTTCCATAGACTTAGCAAGGGACCTTCAGGCACTCTTGTATTCAAATCTTGAATTGCAATTGTAAAGAAGAGGAGATAAATCTTTGACTCGGGGGGGGCTCCAGGAACCCACCTCGAGCTGCAGGGCAGCGCTCGCGCGCTGGGCGGGAAAGGGGTGCGCGCGAGCGGCGGGCGGGGATACAGCCCTGAGGGGGAGGGCAGCGCTGAGGGGAGAAGACAACTCTGAGGGGGGAGGACAACGCTGAGGGGGAGAGGACAGCCCCGCGGACCCCGCCAGCCTCTACCGCCGGGTGGAGTTCATTTCTTTTGTTCCTGAGAGCTGAATAGGAGAAAGGGACACCAGCTTTTCTTGATAAAGATTAAACCATCTTCAACTGTGAGACAAGAGTATTTATTGAAAATTCAGAGTTCATTGGGCAGTTCTCTAGCCAACATGCCCTTGAGGAGTTCTGTCAAGCTGAGCATGGAGAGCAGGCAAGAAGACAGTGAGAGCACAGCAGCTGCCCCTCCACAGAAGAAGTTGTCCTGCCACTGCCACCACCACTGTCCCGAGGACTCTGTCAACAGCACCTGCAGCACTGATGGCTACTGCTTCACCATCATAGAAGAGGATGAGTCTGGTGGACACCTGGTCACCAAGAGATGTCTTGGATTAGAGGGCTCGGACTTCCAGTGTCGGGACACTCCCATTCCACACCAAAGAAGATCTATTGAATGTTGCACAGGCCAAGATTACTGCAACAAGCACCTCCACCCTACACTGCCACCACTGAAAAATCGAGACTTTGCAGAAGGAAATATTCACCATCAGACCATGCTGATCTCAGTGGCTGTTTGCAGTCTAATCCTGATGCTTATCATCGTGTTCTGCTACTTAAGGTACAAGCGGCAGGAGGCGCGGCCCCGCTACAGCATCGGGCTGGAGCAGGATGAGACCTACATCCCGCCGGGGGAGTCGCTGAAGGATCTGATCGAGCAGTCGCAGAGCTCGGGCAGCGGCTCCGGGCTCCCTCTGCTGGTAAGGAGGCGGCGGTGCTGCAGCGAACATAGTGAGGCACGAGTACCCACAGAGTGTCCGCAGTTGGCTTAGCTTTGTTGTGGGTTTTCTCCCCACGGCCCACGAGGCTTTCAGCTGGAGAACAGCACTTTAGGAGCAGGAGACACTTCTTTCACGCAGACTAAGCCAAAAAAGCTTAGGTTTTGGTTTGTTTCTTTTTACCTCAGTTCATTTCTTCTTTTACCACAAGGTAACTAGAGGCTCCCAGAGCTGACAGGAGTTCCTCAGGGTTTACCCTGCTGATCTGATTTACATACATCATATTTACAACACAGGGCAGCATTTCATTGTCATCCAATGACAGGACGAGAGGCAATGGGTGCAAGTTGGAGCACAAGAGGTTTAGGGTCAACACAAGAAAGA
>JAABPQ010021505.1:35675-63565 GCA_033439865.1 Alcedo quadribrachys
TTGGTTTTTTTGCTTTTTTTTTCCGTATTCTAGAAATCCAGGTTTGTTTAATATATACTAAAATATTTTGCTGGCACAAAATAATGCAATTTAAAGTAGATTCCATTACCCAAATATGTATTTAAATAGTAATTAATATTATTAAATAACTGGTATAATTAGTCTTGTGAATTGCTTCTAATGTTTCTAGAGCATTTAATCTTCACATCTATTCTGTAGTGTCATGTATGCAAAACACCAACCTTTGTGATTTCCACCCAATATGATTGATATTATATGACAATGTTTTCCCAGCCTTTACTGATCTGTAGCTCAAGACAGAGGATGTTAGCTTGGAATTTAATAGCATTTACCATATTTTCCTTTCATAAAAATTTCCAGTCACTTTAGAGATCAATGTAAGCTTTTAACAAACACAACAGCCTCTGTTGTTAAGAAAACACCTTTATTTGTTTACCTGAACCTGCTATTATAATGTAATTACTTCTATTTCTTGTATTTCAAGAAATAGCAAACAGCCATTTACACATCACTCAGATTTTGTTTACGCCTAGTGTCTCAATAAGGGAAGTGTTCTAACAGGATCAGTGACTAAGCTGATTCTAGTGTATAAACTTGACTATTTACATTCCTAGAGGCTTTAGTTTAAAACACCAGAAGATCACAGTGTTCCCATTTCTGTCCACACAACTGAAATACTCCATGGAAACACATGGACTAAGAGCAACTCTAATAATCTGATCCATAGAATCAATAACTGAAATAAAAGCTCAGGCTGCTGTCTACATTTATGAAAGCTGGGAAAGAGTTGCTTGGTGTGATCTATGTAACAGTTTCATTGTAAAATAAGCATGACCAAGATGAATGGCAAATACCTTCTAACAAGAAGGTGCATTATATTCCTAAGATTCCTAAAGTAATAGTCTACAGGCATGAATGATGAGCTCCACTGGACACATGCACTTTCATCAATGTCTATGATCTGGTTGACTCCACTATATCAAACTTAAGTGGGCAAGAGTTCTCTAGTACAAAACTCACAAAACTTTCTAATATGTATCATATTGTATTATAATCTTTTTTTGGAAATCCTCATCTGTAATCACATAACAGATTCATGGCTATTCATCCTTTCATCCTCTATTAGGAATATACATGGCAGTCTTGGCATACTACCTATGGGGTGCCACTGTCTCTAATTTAAAGAATTTTTTTTAACCTCAAACCAATGTTTATTTAGGTAATTTATTCCTGTCTAACAAAAGTGGAGTCCCTTCAGTACCATATGTTTTATTACCATAGCAAGCATTTTCTCTACATTAATAGCTGATAGTAAGAAACCACACTAAACATTTAAGCAGAATGACCTTTCAGTTCTTCGCGAACTACTTCAATAGCATTGCCTGAAGATTAAGTTTCTACACCATGGAGGCAGATTAAAATTCCCTCTTCCAAAGGCCATGTTCTTATTAAAGGAGGAAAGAAGGATGGGCAATGGTCTGGGGTTATTGACTCTACAATTATTTACATAACAAGACACCATCTGTCTCATTGAACAACACTAATTCTGAGCAAATTAAAAGGCCAATACTGTGAAAAGAGCATTTCAAATTTAAAATATTTTATTTAAATATTCAGCTATTTGGTAGTTCAAGGTTGGAGAAGAAGCACAAGCCATTAGTTATGGATTCATGAGCATTATAGAGTAGAACTGTTTAGAACTTCTTTGTGCATGTGCAGAAATATGCAGAGCATGAGCACCAGCAGTAAACCGCAAAGATGTGAAGTTCTTAAAAATGTTTTTATCAACATTGTGAGATCACTTCAAGAGCTTTCCCATAACTGTTTGGCTGGCCTTTCTTTCCCCTCCCCTTTCAGCTACACAAAGCAACAGTACAGAAGTGCAGAGCTGACATACAAGAAAAGGAGAAGAGAGAGCTAATGCAATATTGTACTAGAATTTGAAGTTACATTTCAGCTGAAAGGTCTCTATCCTGATGTTGCCACCAAATTTTTCTAAAGTGCTAGTCAGTGCACTTACTACAAAAAGGAGGTATTTATAATGCAATGTAGTCACCAATATAATTTGTTAGGGCTTAGAACCATAACATATGGGGTGAGCTCACTGAAATTCAACATTTGATCAAGTGCAACAAGACTCACAGCAGTTCATCGCTCCCTTTCTCTAATTCTAAACCAGCATGAATCAATTTATCTTTCCTTACGAAGACACTGATGCTTATAACTATTACAATTTCCAACACTTGTCTCCAGCTGGGCACGTTAAGGGTATGCAAAAGTTGTTAATACATTTCAGTAGTATTTCTGTGAAATGACTGTGTGATCTTCCACTCATCCTGTTAAGAAACATGCTGCCGTTCTTGATGCTGACATTTCCAAGTTGATTTTTGGAGAGGAATAGAGTAGAAAAGTGCCATTTATGTATGTCACAGCAGTACAGCAAAGAACTTACTCAAACACACTAGCAAGCCGCTCCAAACACTCAATTTTTAGGTACAACAATGTAATCACAGAATCACAGAATTATCATGATTGTAAAGGACCTCCTAGATCACCGAGTCCAACCATACATAGAAGAACAAAAACCACCTAAATAGCTATTAGAATAAAAAAAGCAAACAAATAAACAAAAAAAAAAAAAAAAAGAGGAAAAAAAACCCCAACAAACCAATCTAAAATAAAAACACCCATATCAAACTCAGTCCCCTACATTCCTGCTCTTAAAGCATATCCTGAAGCATCTTGTCAATTTGTTTCTTAAATACCTCCAGGGTTGGTGATTCAACCACCTCCCTAAGGCAGGCTGTTCCATTGCCTCACCACTCTCTCCGTCAATAATTTCTTCCTAATATCTAATCTAAACCTTCCCTGCTGCAACTTCAGACCATTCACCCTGGTTCTGTCATTAGGAATTAAGGAGAAGAGGCCAACACCCACCTCTCTACAAACTCCTTTTGTAGAGGAGTTGTAGAGGGCAATGAGGTCTTCCCTCAGCCTCCTCTTCTCCAAACTAAACATGCCCAGCTCCCTCAGCCTCTCCTCATACGACTTGTTCTCTAAGCCCCACACAATCTTGATAGCTCTCCTCTGGACACATTCCAGAACCTCAATGTCTTTCCTATAATGAGGGACCCAGAACTGAACACAGTACTTGAGATGAGGCCTCACAAGAGCTGAGTATAAGGTCACAGTAACTTCCCTTCTCCTGTTGACCACGCTATTCCTTATGCAAGCCAGGAAGGATCCTGCTGGCTTTCTTGGCCACCAGGGCACACTGTTAGCTTATGTTCAGCCGGCTGTCTACCAGCACACCCAGGTCCTTTTCTCCTGGGCAGCTTTCCAGCCGCTAATCCCCAAACCTGTAGTGCTGCAGGGGGTTGTTGTGACCAAACTGCACGACCCAGCACTTGGCCATATTGCACCTCATACAATTAGCTTTGGCCCATTGATCCAACCTGTCCAAATCCCTCTGAAGAGCCTTTCTGACCTCAAGCAGATCAACACTCCCACACAATTTAGTGTCATCTGCAGACTTACTGAGGGTGCCCTCAATCCCGACATCCAAGTCATCAATAAAGTTGCCAAACAAGACTGGCCCCAAAACTGATCCCTGAGGGACACCACTGGTGACTGGCAGCCAGTTGGATTTCACCCCATTTATCACAACTCTCTGGGAACGGCCAGTCAGTCCAAGTAGATAACATCCACAGCCAATCCAAAAGGTGAGTCACATGGTCATAGAAAGAGATCAGGTTTCTTCATCAAGATCTTCCTTTCATAAACCCATGCTGGCTGGCCCTGATCCCTTGGCTTCTGATCCTTTTTTCAGAGGATCTTCAGGATCCTCTCTGTTGCAAATGTGCTTAAATGGAATTCTGCAAGGTACCCAGATCTCTACCTTGATAGGGAAACTATTAAAGCACAATGATGTTCACTGACAAGAGATAAAAAGTTATGGAGGTGTGCTGGATAGATAAAAGGCAGATTACTCAAAAGGACAGTCAGACACATGAAAAATGTATTCATGAGGGGAAAAGTAACAATTTGGGGCTGCTTTTGATTAATCTGAACTTTCAAAGCATCCCATTAGGGATTCAGTCTAATGAGTGTTGGTTTAATAGACACTATATAAAAAGTCATCTTGGAAACTTCAGCTATTTCTGTTTGCCACGCAGTAACATAACCTTTACTCACGGGTGAAGGATATGTTGTTGAACAGAGATAGCAATCAGCCTTCAAGTCAATAACCATATTCCAGTGAATGGCAGGCATAAAGCAATTTCACAGATGTCCATTGGCAGGGCTCATATACCTTCCATCCATGCTGTACTTTGCCATTGTCATAGTTACAATATGGTTCTATTTGAATCCTTAGTACTGCTGGCTGAAGATGTAGCCATATTGAGCACAAGGAGAAAAAAGGACTTTTACAACACTGCAGCAGTAACACCTCTAATGCGGAATATTCTTCTAACAGACTTTTTTTTTTCCCTATGTTTAAATGATCACTCATTGCAATCTCTTGATGGCAAAGCTAATTCAGGCAGCAGTCCTCTCCTTCAGAAGTTCATCTTTCAACTGGGAAGAATTATTTTCCCTGACTAGGTTGTCTTTTACTAGCAACAAAGGCAGTGATAAATACCTTTCTAACAGATGAGCAGGAGATACTTGTTTCCATATTGTTTTTTAATCTGCTCAAACCTCAGATCTGGAAATTCCCATATAAGTAAGGGGAAGCTAAGCAATATCTTCAAATATTGTCTGAAAGGGACAAGGGGGAAAAAATCTCTATAGACCAAAGTGAATAATTTCATTTTGCACTAAGTACTGAATAGTTTTAGCAAGACATGTTAAAAGAGGAAAACATGGTTATTCTGCCTTGCTCATTCAGCTTCCTTATGTTCTTTTTGGAAACATTCTAGGCAAGATGTTCAACAAATTATATAGTGGATTACAGATAAAAACATATTTTTATTCACATCCGTAAGGATCCTTTCTCATCCCTCTCTCCATCCCTTGCTTCCTCCCTTAGTTTTTACACACAATCTAGAGAAACTTATCATCATGATTGTGACTGAATTTCTGGGGAATCCTTTCCTAATATGAGATTGTATTCAGGCATCAGTTTCTTAATTTGGATATTACTTAGTTGAATTCTTTTTCCCTTTTATTCTTCTAGTGAAAGACAGTCTGCCGTTCCATTATAAGTTTTCTTCTAAAATACACATTTCAAGAAATTTTATTTTCATTGGTATCTTCTATATTAAATGTACTTTATACTTTTTATTAAAAAAATGAAATTGCCATGTTTATCAATTTGTTGTTTTAAATCAGACATCAATATATCATATCTAAAAGATCCTTCCTCCTGCTTTGCATATACATGCATCCAGTTCCTGAAAGCAGATGGTATCACTACTATATCACTACTACCCTATCCCGCCAGAGGTCTGGGATAAATCTTAACTTTAGCAATGTGTCCTGAGTCGTAGTGCTTGGCCCACCACCAATGATTCTTAAACTGATTATATACATGCTAAAGACCCATCTTACAGCATCAGGTATGTTGCATTTGCAACAAGAGGCATAAATTTATGATCTTTACAACACAAAGCATCCTTTAATGAACAGAAAATAGAGAATTAGGCCTGTGTTCCAAGAAGTACGCAACAATGGAGTATGCTGGCATTTAGTTACCTAGAATATTTTGCTTCTGCGTAACTGAGCTAGTAATATTTTCTAACTGAAGTAGTAAAACTGATTTATGGCAAAAAGAAAGCATTCAGGAAAGATGCACTCTGCTATCTAGGAATTTTCATAGACGTAGGATAATGGTTCTGTAACTGCTTTAAACTCATAGCAGCATAGTTAAATAAAATAAACAAGCAGAATATTACTATGGGCTTTTGTCAATATATCTAGACCTAATTTACAGTCCTCATGGGACAGCACAAAAATGGTTTTACTCTTTTTCTTAATGGCTACAGTAAATTCTAAGTTGTGAAATAATTGCAACATATGTTTTGACTTTTTCTGTTAATCTGGATTCGAGGACTCTAAGGAAAATCTTGCCATTATGAAAGTATACATCTTACGAGGTATGTTAAAATTTGAGTTCCAAGACATTTGAAAGTATCCCTATAAAGTGCTCTTCAGATGAGGCAAAAAGTATTGTTAGACAAAATTGATTCTTTAAAATGTTATTCTAATGGATGAGACACTGTATAAAACCAATATTTCAACTTTTATGGTCAGTCATGAACAAGCTAAGGGAGATAAACATTTTCTTAGATAAATTGTGCTTGTCATAGAAGCATCAAAGAAAAAAAACCCCACACTGCTTTCTATAATTCTTTTATTTCAAAAACAATCAATCAGTATTCCAGTTCAATGTCTGAGTAATGCAACCTTTATCTAATGAAGATAAGAAGTGGCAGTTGCAATTACAAAACTTTGCCACAGAATAAATACAATTAAATAATAGATTACAGTTACAGATATTAATGCACAGCTCATGCAGGGAATTCAGATCCTGAAAAAAATCTTTGAAGGGGAAACTCAGGCAACCTTAATGGCAATGACAAAGCACTTAAACTGCGTTCAGGTTTTCAATCTACATTAAAGTTTGGAAGAAGGAAGCATGCTTTAGTGGCCATAAAGGGCTATACTCACTAGCTTGCTCTGACTACTGCCTTCTTTCAATACCTTGCTCAAACTATGTCACTCCCTAAATGTTTCTGATTCTAGAAAGGCTAAAGATTTTTATCTGCTTCCTTGAAATCTGTGGATCAAGTGCATTGAATAAGTGCTTAGGGAATTAAGAAATTAAGAAATTAATAAATTCTGTATTCCCCATTTATTTTGAAAATTAAACTCAGCTTTATCCATTGGCTATTATTTCTCTAGAACATAATTTTTCAAAAGGCAAACCACTTTAATAAAAGTGAGTTCACAATCCAGTAGTATACACAGGATGATTTTTTTATTATTATCATACTCAGTAACATGATCACCAGTGACATTATGAAACCTCTAAGAGCTAAAGCAAAGTCCTTAGCTAGAGAGAAGGAAGACTTCTAATTAATAAAGTGTGTAACATGGGCACTCCACCAGCAAAAGCAGATGGAGTAATAATGGTAAGAATAATTGAAGCTAGATAGTCATTGATCAAACAAAGAAAAATGACAGAAAGTACATAATTTTATTTCTGAAAGAGTGATTAAAACCATATTTGTTATAATCTTTGTTTAAATTGAAGGTAAACACAAAATGTGCCAAACTGGCACAACAGTAAGCTGTGTCTTCACCCTAAGGCAGCATCTGCAACCTGTCCCTACTGTTGTCAACAAGATGTCAGATATGTTCCTCTACTAAGCTGTGAATTAAGGAATTCTCCCTTCTCTTAGGTGTCAACAAAAACTCTGTTCCTGCAGATTTCTGTTTTCCTGCAGATTTCATCATCAGCTAAGAGCTAACATTAAATAAGAAATATTTAGCCAAAAACCATATGTACAACTGGTCAAACTTCCTCCCTTCTGTGTAGGGCCTGAACAAGAAACGAACTTAAGATTCAGAAGCCAAAACTCAAACTCCAAGACACTGAGGTAAACTTGGTTACACTTAATTGTATCTGATCTGGCAAGAAAGCTTATAAGCAAGGGATATCCAACTTATATCCAAGGGATATATAGTTTGGTGCCATTTGATACTGGGGGAGAGCAACCATTACAACTGAGCAATCAATCAAATACTATTTGATGAGCCCATTTTGCAAATAACACCTTTTGATTCTGCCTCCCCTTGCTGTGCACATCTCTCCTATTTCTCCTGCCACTTCATAGTAAGTTCTGCCCAGTAGACTGTCTTCACCCAGTTGAATCCCTGAGGCCTGTAAGCCATCTTGATGTACCAACAAGGAGTGCCTCCCTCCAACTTACTTTTAGTTGTCACAATGCAACTACTTGTGTTTGTGCTGAACAGAGCCCAAAGCCTGGTGAGATAGCACCTCTGACAGTTTCTACAGTAGCAGCCATCACTGAATAAATTTCAAGTGATTTCTTAAAATAATAATTTTAGTGAGCTCACATGTGCTAACAAGTTAAAAATAGTATTAGGTGTCTGTGACTATGATGCTTCTGTCTGAATCCTTCAGGGGAATTCAGTTGCTAAGAACTTACACAACTTGCCATATTTCTATGTGTTAAACAACAACCAAGTAACTATAGGCAAAAGTCCCAGCTGTCACGCATGAGGAGTACAGGGACTGACTGGCAGAGTACAATGCATTTTTCTCCTGTGTTATATACACATATTAGAAAGATTAAAAAGAAAATGAAATGAGGAAAGGAGAGAGAAGCATGTTACCGTCTCTTCAAAATACCATACCCAAAAGCTCTGTTCTTCATGTACTGTTCCAGACAGTGCTTTACAGTGTAATCTTTCCTAAGGAGAGCACACTATCAGGAGATAGCATGAAGGCTGAACTTTGCTCAGCTACCCATATTGGGTTTCTCTTCTGGGCAAGTCTCAGGTCCAGTGAGAGAAACTGGAGGCAAGTGTTAGAAGTAGCATCCATGCTGGGTTGCAGATGTTGTGTTTCAAACTGCCATTAATCAATATTGATTTGTAGGACAGGGGCAAGAAAAGCCATCTTTGTTTCTTCACACACAAATACAGACTGAAAAAACTACTTAGGATTTTAAGAAAAATGTTTTGATTTTTTTCATTACTTTATTTCCAAGGTCTTGCGACTCAGCCATAAAACTTAACCTTGAAATGAAACCTAAAACACAAGCTCAAAACTTTGGTTTTTAACATACACGCTGAAAAACCTGAGGAAGACATCTCCCTCTCCCATTTGCAGGGTTCATTACCTGCTGTATATGGCATCCCTAGTGATTTTACCTATGGTCTTGTAAGAAAAGGATGCTGACAATAAAATAATTATGACAATTAGTATAGGGCACCTTTTCTCCATTTCCCAAAACTTATACTCCTGGCATAGGAAGTACTGAATAATTTCTAAAATTTGAAGTCAGTAATAAATCAAAATTTTAAAACCGACATGTGACAAGAGGCAAGTCAGTACAACTCGCAAGGCACAGATCTAAGAGAATGCTGAGAATACAGTGGGTAAATGATATGCAGACTTACAATTATCCACATAGGGCTGTGACAACAGCACCTGCACTGTCTCTTGGTCCATAGAATCTATGCAGGTGTTTGAATGTGGTAGAGGTTTTTCTGCCTATCAAGATATTGAATCGTAAACTGAAAATTATCTTTGTGAATCTTAGCACAATGTTCTTTAAAAGCTCATGAAGCATCACAGAACTCTGTCATGTCAATATTTCATGTTTTATTAATTTCCTACTTAGCCAGTTCTTTGGTTGGTTAAATTTTGTGCCTGTAAACCTCCTAGTCGTATATTTACCTGAAAAGGCTCAGAACAGATATTTCAGGATGATGGATAAACATGTGCTTAGGGAATTGCGAATACAGGTTTTATATAATACAGACACTGAAAAAAAAAAGTTATTTAAACAAATAATAAGGGATGGGCATAAAGCATCATTGTGAAAAGCAATGCGATTATATAGAATCACAGAATCTTAGGGGCTGGAAGGGACCTCTGGAAACCATCGAGTCCAACCCCCCTGCCATAGCATGGTCACCCAGGGCAGGCCACAAAGGAACAGATCCAGGTGGGTCCTGAAAGTGTCTAGAGAAGGAGACTCCACAACGTCTCTGGGCAGCCTGTTCCAGCCTCTGTCACTCTCACAGTGAAGAAGTTTTTCCTCATGTTGAGGTGGAATTTCCTGTGTTTCACCTTGCAACCATCACCATTTGTCCTTTCACAGGGCACCACTGAAAAGAGATTGTCCCCTTCTACTGGACACCTACCCTGCAGATATTTGTAAACATTCATAAGATCCCTTCTCAGGCTTCTCCTCTACAGGCTAAAAAACCTCAGGGCTCTCAGACTTTCCTCACAGAGAGATGTTCCTTTCATTATCTTTGTAGCTCTCAGCTGGACTCTCTTTATTATTTCCCTGTCCTTCTTGAACTGGGGAGTCCAGAACTGGACACAATACTCCATATGTAGTCTCACTAGGGCAGAGTATAGGGGGAGTAAAACCTCCCTCAAACTACTGGATACACTATTCTTTATGCACCCCAGGATACCACTGGCCTTCCTGGTCAGCTGTTTATGCAGTTCATTAAATATGACCTTATAGGTAAAGGATGTTTTCTCAGGTCATAATTAATTTTCTCTGAATGTGCCTAGTCCTACACACAGCAATACAGCAACAGAACTGCCTATTTCTTTATTAGGTCTTAGGTGGACATTAATTGTTGATCATGATAGTCACTTCCACATCCTACAAAATGACTGTTTTGTAGGAAGCAAACTACTTCAGAACTTAAATAAAAAAGTTCTGAATCCTGATCACTTCCATTTTACTATCTGTAGAGCCATCTGTAAGTTTTCTTGTCTAATTAAAGCCAAAGAATTTTAAACCTTAGCTTAAATTAGTTTTCTTTTAGTGCCTTAAATTCCAATAAAGTTCTACTGTACTTTCAAACTCTTAATTCAGACACATTCTAATTGTGCTTATTTGCACAACTGAAATCTGTGCTTTTCCCCAAAATAATGTAATGCTGCTGGACAAAATATACCTTTCTAACATAAACTGCTGTGTTTCAGAGTAATTTAAAAAAAAAAAAAACAAAAACATTTTTGTGGTAGGTATTATACAAATTATAATTTATTTCAATTTACATTTTCTAAACTTGCTGTTAAAACAGTAATACAGAAGTGCAATTGGAATAAATTAAGCTATTGTTATATTGATATTTTGAACATCAAAGGAAAACAAAATACATTTTTCAACAGAAACATTCCCTGTTTTGCCCTGTCTTGCATTTGTTGCACATTCAAGACTTCTATCAGTTTTAAATGGGAGTTGTGGGTGTGTCAGCTCTGTAAGACTGGTTCTTTGTAGGGAAATCTGACACACTGAAAGGAACTGAAAAAGAAAATTCACCTTGGAAAACTTAACTGGATTGTTCAATTTGGCACTATGTTCAATATATTTCAAAGGTATCCCATAATAGCTAGTAGTTCTTTACAGAGGTCACTGTAAAATCATATCTTGTATTACTACATATTCCAGAAAGTGTTCCTTTTCTGCCAGCTGTTCAACTGAACTTTGTTAATGAAGGCAAATTTTTCTAAGGTTATCACTCTGACCCTTAGACTGTATTATCTAGAAAACCATAAACGTTCAAAAAACAAAGATATGAAAAGGTTTATAAAACATTCTGTGGCAGATCCTGATTCCAGCTTCACTTTTTGATCTGAAGTTGGTTTTAAGCACTTGCCACCATGCCTGCTGATTACAATGGGACGTGGGAAATGGAAACTAATGAAAACTTTGAAGGCTACATGGTTGCTTTAGGTAAATGAAAAAATAGTAACTATATAGAGATAAAGAGAAAATGTTTCAACTGTAAGTAAAAACAAAAATTTTAAAATTAATGAGATTATTTCTATAATGTGCATTGTGACGTGTTTCTGCAATCACATTTAAAATCAAGTAACTATAATGTAATTACAACAGTCTCAGTATATAAGCAAGAGAAGATTTGTAGTCAAGGGAAATAGTCTTTATTTAGATAAATGAAAAAAAAAATGGATACAGATGGGGGGACATGAAAATAAAGAACAGCCTTTCAGATACAGATGATAATTTTTATTCCTGGTATATACTTAATTGTAACAGTCAAGCCACAACCTGTCTGGCTGTGGAATGGGATATTCTGTATCACTAAAGCTACAGTAGAGTTTAGTGATTAATTAGTGCCTCAAACAAGTAAAAAATATATGTAACAATTGTATAGTGAAGGTGATAAAAGCCTTGAAAAGCATTTAAAGATAAATGGGCAGATATTTCTGAGAATTTTTGTGGGAGTCATCCTTATACAACAGGAGTAAGGTCCTAAGAGTTCTAATCTCACTTGGCTAATAACAATAGTATGTGTGCAAATGCAAAAAGAGATGTTCTGCTCTTTGGGCAATTTTCATTTACTGCTTTTTTACCCTCTTTATCATTAGGGGCCTGCTAGCCACAGTTTGTATACCCAGTGTATAGGCTATTAAGCATACCCTTTGAAGAAGCTGAAGTACCAAAGCACTGTTAACTGCATGGAAACAATATCCTTGTCATTTCATATCATTACCAAGTTTATGTTGTTTATAGATTTATTTGTTCCCACACTGACAAACTCAATTTTTGTAATGACTAAAGCTAATTTTATGAAATGCCTTCTTTTGCAACACCTATTATTTTCAATATAAATTGCCTTTGAAGCATTTTTGTTCTTGTAAAGGCATAAACTTTTTGCTTTGGGTCATTATGATTATGAAGCAGCATGCAGGAAATTCTTTCTCTACTTAGCTTAGCAGAGATTAAGGTCATTAATTTGCTGTAAAGGAGAAATAAGAGAAGACATCAACATTTTGCAATAATTTAATCTTGAGTAGATTAGATTTGCACTGAGAGAACAGTTATCACTTTTCCATTATTGCAGTAATACAGTGTAGTATTGCAGTGTTCCAGAGCTGAAAAAGTTAGATTTATGCATGCATAAGAAGTATCATTTGTAGGATCAGGAATCTTCTCCCAGCTCTACTACTTAGCCAATGAAGGAAAAAAAGACCAACGTTTACTTATTAAACGTGATGCATATAAAACTTAGACAAGAAAAATAGTTATTAGACTTGGCTAATCTAACCTGGAGTGGAGGAGCATTTGCTCTTCTTATTTCTATGTCTTTCTACAGCAGCCGACACCAGTGTAAGAGTAATGCTGTGATAAATAGGAGATTTTCCAGGTCAAAGTATATTGCACTTTTCATCAGAAGTCAAGATCAGACTTGCATCTTCTTGTGCTTTGTTCAAAAGGTGCTGAGCCAAATTCATAGAGATCTAAAGAACATGCTTGCTCAGACTGCAAAACATCTACATGAGCTGGTCATTGCATCTCAGTGTCATTCATAGAACTGTTTAAGACAGTGGATGAAGTATGACTTTGTTATTATTAAAGCAAGTGGGGTTTTTATTCCATTCTGGTCTTATATATCCCAGCGGAAACTGGGAGAAAAATGGATTAATACAGCCTACAGTGTGTTCTGAACTGTTAAGCATTTGATACTAAAAAGCCTGGCTTGAAAAGAAGATAGCAGCAGTTCATGGGAAGAACTTGACCCACCTAATAGCTGAAACAAAGCAAGAGGAAGAATGTCTTAGAATAAGGAATGCAATATGAATGCATTTTTCCTGAGAAATACTCTGCCTACCCTGGGGACACTGCACTGAAGAGGTATTCACTGAACTTTCTGATAAAATTTTCAAACTCCTTTCCCAGTAAGAATGCCAGCAACTGGTTGGGATGGATGAGCTATTTGCACTGTTTACCAGGATCTGGCTCTTAATAAGCACATCATGATTTTTTCTGAATACCTGCATATATGTACTGAAGTTCTACTAATTAAAAACTGCCAATGAATTAGCAAAAACACCAAAATGCCACCAAAACCAATGCAAAGATGTATAATGCTGTAGGTGATTCTCTGAATGGAAAGATATTACATGGAAGGGATGAAAATATATTCTTCTTTATTTCTCACAATTTTACATGTGGTTGATTTTAGGCACTAAAGTGCTCAGATTCAAGCAAACTGAGGTTTTGCTTTAAAAAAAATAATCATCCATCTTTTTAATTAATGCATACACATTTCTATAATTAAATAATAGTTTTTCTCTTTAATCCAGAAACTTTTTTTTTTATCATACATATGTTACAAAGTATTTTAATCTACTGTAATAGAAAAATATATCATTTTTATTGGTTATATTGTTCAAAATACAGTTATGAAAACCATGCTTTAATAAAACCTAACCTAATTTTTCACCAGGAGGTACAAGACTAATATATTAGTCAGAAATAGCATTTCTTTAAATGTCTAGACATATTTTTTTCTTCAGAGAGAACTAAATTTTATGTTACCTGCCTATAAATTGGACCCAGACATACCTTTAATCTACCACAGCCATATACCCAAGAAGTCTTGAATATAAATACTGAACAAGAACATTATTCCCCATGTTAAAAAATCACACATTTTTTTCAAGCCAATCCTCTTACTAAAGTTGATCAGTACTTCACAAGTAGTATAATGACTCTATCAAAAGGAAAAGGGCTCCGTTATTACGTGGCTTTGCTGAGCTGACAATGATTAACTCACATGTGAAACCACTGAAGGATGGCTAAAAACTCAACAGTTTTTCATTCTCTTGCATGTGAGATTGTTTCATTTACATACAGCACCATGATAAGATTCACTGCCAGCTGGTCAGAAATATTTATTGCAGATGGTAATGCAGCTGGCATTAGGTGGATGGTCTGGGGCAAACTGTCAGCGTGGTAATATATATTCTACTTTTAGAAACTTTCAATGCATTCAGCAGCAAGCAGTTGTTTACATTATAATGTTGGTTTTCATCATGAGCAAAATAAGGAGATCAATACTGCATAAAATGTTGACAGAATATTAAACAGGATACATCAAATGCTGTAGCTGATATTTTTTTTACTTCAAATTTGCCTCCCTTTAACATCTGAACTACAATTTATTTCTGCTATCTAACAAATTATTGTATAAGTCAGGCTTTTATTTCTATGTTTCTTTTTAAATTATTAGTACATTTTTCATTATCTTTACATTAACTAGTTAACCTCTTGTATACTCACACAGACTATAGGAAACATGCCAAAATCCTCTTAACTACCTGCTCATTCTAGCAAGGCTATTTTCTGAAAAGGAATATTATTCTGATATATTTGTTTTGGGTATGGCCAACAGTTGTAACCTGCAGGACATGTTTCAGTACCCTCATATGTCCAAGAACTACTACACTACTGCCTGGAAGAGGGAATGGCTCCCAGGCAGAGATGAAAATATCACTCTCAGCATCCCACAGCTTCATGTGTGAGTGAGGCCAAAAAGGCAATGTTAGTCTCAATATCCCCTTATCGTTTCACATTCTCAAAAAAATCTGGAGATTTGGGTGATTTTAAATGCCAACATCTAGTCACTACTAGTTGTATGTTGTAGCTCTGCTCACAAAATTTCCACAGGTATCCTGTTAATAAGTAAATGTATAAGCAGTTGGAAGAACCTCAAATTGAATTTATTTAAAATTGATTTTTTCTCTATAAAATGTTGCAAGTAAAATGTGATTTTTAGAACTATGTCCCACATAATTATTTTTGTTTAGTTATTCTTATATGTAAAGTACTGTTTCATTTTATTAATTTTTTGTAATTAATATTGGAATTTTCATTGTCATTATTCTCTTTTCTGTTTTTTGGCAGGTATTGATTTTGCAACTCGTAAGATTGCAAAACACTTGAAACAAACAAAGGAGATTATTCAAGATGGAGATAATTTTAAAACTAAAACACTCAGTACTTTCAGAAACTATGAACTGGATTATACTGTGGGAGTGGAATTTGACGAACACACCAAAGGACTGGATAACCGAGTGGTAAAGGTAAAAAAAATACACCTGATATTTGTTTACACTACAGGCAGCACAAAGAGTGGGAGCACAGAGGTGGGAGGTTTGGCTGATACACCTGAGGGCTATGTGGCCATTCAGTGAGACTTGGACAGACTGGAGATCTGGGCACAGAAGAACTTAATGAGGTTTAACAAGGATAAGTGCAGAGTCCTGCATCTGGGAAGGAATATATATACACCAGTACAGGTTGGGATGTGATCTGCTGGAGTGCAGTCCCGTGGAGAAGGACCTGGGAGTTCTTCCTGGTGGACAACAAGCTCTCCATGGGACAGCCGTGTGCCCTGGTGGGTAAATGGCAATAAATCCAATATTTTACAGACACCAGAAGATTTTTATAAAGCAGAAATAATTTTTCTTTTGAGACAGTTTTCTTTTCTTTTACAAGCATTTATTAAAAATGAAAATCATAATGGTTACTCAGATACATGAAGACAACCAGTAATTATATGTTTTCCTAGTAGTGAATTTTACAGCTTTTCTCTGATATACCTTTACCGATTCAGAAGTAAGAAAACTATGTTTTTGCCTATATGTCTCCCATATGAAACTGTAAATTAATCACTTTGAATTTAGGAATTTGTTAATGTAAGTTTCCTATTCCAAATGGCTAGGTGCACACACTATTTTTTATTTGAGCCTGCTCAATCCCACTTGGACAGTTTAACAGTTGGACATTGTTAAAAATAAACTTTCACTCAACTATTAACCTTAAGGGAGCTTTGGGAAGGACAAAATATAAAGTGACCAAAGCTACCACTGGTACAGGTGGCAGGGCTACTGACACTGACAGCCAGGCAAGGAGTCCTAGCAGTTCATGCTTGATATCTTTTAAGTTTATAGGAGTAATGTGAGCTTAAAATTCTCCTAGGAAACTGTGAGCATATGTTCAGATATTTTTCAGTGAGAGACATGGAGAGGTAATGTTTGGCTCAAGGACCATAATTTTTGTTAGCCTGTGCCCTACATTGTATGACAGTCAGAATCAACCAGTAAGATTGTTCCTGTGAGGCATTCTGATATGACAGTATCAGGGGAGTCAGTGAGGAAAATAATATATATGAACATTAATTAAATTCACTTAGTCAATGCTGCTTCTGCTTTACTCTCTTCTCACCCCTAAAATACTTAAACAAGATTTACAACTGGTAGAAAGGCCAGTTGATCTTAAATTTTCCTTGACTTCAGAGTCTTGTTAATCTTTATCATCATTCACTGAATACACCAGCACTTCTGCAAATTACCAGTTTTATTCTTCTACTCATCTGTCTTGGTCTTCTCCAAAGATATGCTGTCTTTTCCATCAGTATCTGCTCAATAAACAAGATTTCAGAACTTGTTACAAAACTCTGAGATCAAAGCTCACTGTCAACAAGACCTGCTTTGTTTTGGCAATTGCCACAAATTGGCAGCATAAACAACATGTTTACATTTGAACTCCATCACCCTTCACAGGGTGGAATGAATTTAACAGAAGACATTGTTTATTCTCTGTGGGTCACTTTTCATTCTCAAACTAATTTTGTGCAGAGTAATTCCTATTATTGCTCATTCACAACACTACAAGACATCAAATAATATTACTCATTTTTTCCTAGTATCCTGAATATCTCTATCTCTAAATTTTCTTCCTCTTGCTTTCTCCAGTGAACTCTGAGTGGGACATATTCCTGACAGAGTTTACTGCTCCCTCATCAGTTTAGATCAGCTGAGTCTCTAGACTCAGATAATCCTTAGTAATGCCTTCATTAGGTGCATCATTCCTTAAATCCATAGTCTGATGCTCCTCCAGTACTCTTCACCACTATCAGAGCCATTGCCTTTCTGTGAAAAATCATATCACTTGCAGACTCTCCTGGAAGGAGAGGAAACATAGCTTGTACACTTATAACCCTACCTGGTTTAATAATTTCTTCCTAATATTCTTTTCTAAACAAATTATATTATTTGTTTGTAACAAGAGGAGAAGAAAAAAATGAAGTATGTTATGTCATTATTCTCTAGACTGCTCTAAAATATTTTTTTCATCATTTTATTAACAAAACAATGCCTCAAACACATTGAAGTTACATAAAGGTAATAAAAGTTCTAGGCAACATTTAAAAGTAAAGAGGGCATGAATAATTTAAAGAGCATGTAGGTTAAGAATTCTGTAAATAAGAAAGAAGTTAACTGATATAGTTTTCTCTCCTTATTAATAGCAAGCTCCCTCATAAGAGAAAGAAACCACACAACTCTGAACAGAAAATGAATTAAGCTCTCAATACTCTTGGAGCTTTTTAATAACTGAACTTCTACTGACTCTAACTGGTCTCTGATGAGGATTTGTCTATAATACATGGTTAAATGTCTCCCTAAAGGACAATGGTTCAAAACTAGAACAATTCAAACAAAGTTGTTTTGAATGTACTCTAGCCTGAGTGGAGAATATAGCCTGTCAAGGGAACTTTTCCTTACAGATCTGGTCATCCTGCTCCTAGACAAGAATTAGCATACCCAATACCCTGTTTAATAGTGATAGACTTTCAATGACACCAAGTTATAAAGTGGTTGAGGATGGAAAGGATCTCTTAAAATCACCTAGTCCAACCCCTCTGCCAAAGCATGGTCACCTAGAGCACATTGTCCATCTTATGATCATATCTCTTTAAAGGGCTTTTGTGAAAGTGCATGAAAAAATATAAATAAATGTGTTGTATGAGATTATATTAACTCATACTTCTTGTTATTTTCTAGCAGAGATAAAAAAAGTCTTAGCATGACGCTAGATGGTATAAGCCCCCAGGTCTTCACTCCTGAAACCTTATAATCTTTTTATTAATGGATTTAAACATCAAGAAAAGAAAGCTATGATTTGCATACACTGCATGTGTCCATTCACTCAGCAATTCACTAGTTGGTATGAACACTTTATATTCATGTATGTGAAGAAATACATGGAAATTGCAGCAATGCACTGTAAAAGCTTCACATCAAAATGCTGTTGTCATCTTGAATTCATTCAGGTGTTGGTTGATTTGAGGACATTTAGGGGAAAGATGGTCAATGGTAGGAAGCAACTGTAATTGTGTCTTCTCATAGTTTGAGTTTATTTTCATGTATTTGTAAACTTCTCATTAAAATGTCTGAGTTAATGATTTGATTCATGCAGACACTAGTAACCTGGGATGGTGACAAACTGGTATGTGTTCAGAAAGGTGAAAAGAAAAACAGGGGCTGGAAGCATTGGATTGAAGGAGACCTACTGCATCTGGTAAGGGCTTTTGTACAGCTATACAGCACATAACAGACATTACAAAAATGTACTGTTTTCCATTTCAACGGGTTTGTTACTTATTCTAGTATAATGGTCTTTATTTAAGCAACTCTGATCTCTGAACTCAGGGAATTCCCCCTCTGATAAAACTCAGTTGCTCCCAATTAAGTCATAAAAACTGCAGTGGGTTTTTTTTTTCTCCAGTCCTCTGCCCTCCAGCTATTAACCCTTCTCGCATATCTAACATAATCTCATTTTTATATAATCACTGGTAGAAAAAAAATAAAACCAGTATGGAACAGATTGAAAGAAAAATATGATTATTTACTCCGAGAGTAGCACTATGAAATTTTAGCATACTATGTTACAATACAAATCTGAAACCTCTGAATATGCAAGAGAACCCTGCAAACAACCTACACTGCAATTATTTTGTACTAGTACAGGAAAAAATTCAAAACACCATACATCTGAGTTACTAAGCTGGAGGCCAGAGATAAATGAGGTGAGCCAAAGAGAAGCCAGAAATGCCTGTGCAGGAAATAAGGAGTGAATTCCAGAAAGTTTTCAAAATAATAATTTCTCTGGAGAGTGACCAAGAAACAGGCATGATGATGATGGATGGTGCAATAGGTGGGTTAAGAAAGATTATGAAGGAGAGCTCATTGTTCTATCATTATTTGCATCTAGGTATCTGCTCCTTCAAAATTTCACCCTAAAAATAGTTGGCTAACCACACTGCTGCAAATCTGTATGCTTGGAAGGTCAAAGCAATTAATTAAAGACCAGTATGTGCCACCTAACTAAAAGACAACTGTCCAGCAAACCTCTATTTTAACAAATATACAAAATCCAGTTAACAAAGTTCTACATGCTGGCACTAGTATTCAGGGTAAGAATGGTCAAAACAGAGAAACCAAGTAGATTCATACAGCAGTCTTCAGAAACTTTGTGGACAGTTTGGCCTATTGCTAGCCAAAAAGACAGCTCCAGCTTACTTCAAAGCCTTATTTGGCACAGGAGTCCTGGCTAATCAGAAGATTAACCAACCTATCTGCACTGCAATCAGCAGGTGTGCCAAACTTTAAGAGGTCATCTGCAGCACTGGGCAAAAATGTGCATTGTTTTGGTCTTGGAAAAATGGCTGGATGCCGCTCTGAAACAAATATCCTCAGTTTTAAAGCATCCTCCACTTTTTTCTTAACTACCTTGTTTCATTAGTTCTCATGAATTACGAGGTAACGTGAATTATAAACTATTACAGCATGTTGTTGTAATAACAGAGTATGAAAAAGGAGTTGAATTAATGAGCAATTTTTATGCATTTTTCATGTTTATTCTTCTTTGAGCTCAATTTAAGTGTCAAATTCTAATTACTGCAACATAGCTTGTATCACTATTTTCTTGGTTTTTTTCATTACTGTAGGAGCTGACATGTGAAGACCAGGTGTGCCATCAGGTATTTAAGAAGAAGAACTAAAATTGTCCAGAAAGCCACACAGATCTTCATCACACTATTACACAGTTATGTTTTGTCTAAGAAGAAGAGCCAGCTCAAATTTGCAGTAACTTTTTGACACTGCTATGGGAATGTGTTTTGTACCTGTTAATGGAAACAAACATGTTTTATAGAAATAACAACAAATGGTTACAAACATCATAAATTCCTCTGCCTTTCAGTTTGGACTCAAATAAAAGTAATTTTCTTTCAAATAATGCTTTCCTACATTTTTGTAATAATTTCCAGAGAAATGTCCTTCAGTGATAAGGCTGAAAATTAACAGTCACAATTATCTCAACCACAGTGTATCACACCACAGTGCTGTGGTATCGTAATATATATGGATCACCGAGTAAAAATGTTCATTGGACTTCTTCTATTTAATTTAGTCCTGGATAACTAATTCAACAGTTTCAGACAACAGAATGTCTCACTGAACACATGGCACTTCACATCTAGGTTAAGCATTTGAATTTGTCCCAGGTCATTAGCTGCTAGTAGTGCTCGTGCTCACCTGATAAATGTCTCGTGGTCAATGTGAAATGATGTCATTCCTTAACACGGTCCTGACATGGATCACTGACAATGGTTAGAAGTTAGAATGGTCATCCTACTGATAATTCCAGTGGAGAAGTACACTTTTTAAAAGAAACTGTACATTCAAGAGCCACTCCAGGATATGAAAGCTAAGGCGTACTTATGGATATAAGAGGAAGACTGCAGAGTATACATAGACTGCATGTACCCTTTGCATAAAAAATACCCAGCATGCTGCAAGATTCCATTTACCTTTTAGGGACTTCAAAAGTAATTTCCATACAGCTCTTCTCAGTTCTATTTAGGGTTTTTCGAAAAAATTCATGTTCTTTGCTAAAGGCAAGTTTAAGTTAACCATGGATCGTGAATCTACTTCAGTAGATGGAAACTGAAAATATTCAACAAAATGTGTGCACATATTCCACAGAATGGAAGAAGGACTTGCATGCTCAAAAGTTTATCCAATTTTTCCCAATTATATGCATTATTCCAATAAAAATATTGTCTTTCCTGCAACCTTGCCTTGCAGATATATAAATTTTCACATAAACTTTACCACTATTTCACCCCTCCCTTGGCCATAGGGCCCCATCTTTTGATAAGTATGGCAGGTGTGGAATTTCCCTAAACAAATCAACGGTAGGGAATTAGAGAAAAGATGTAGGAAAATCCTTTGCAGAAATGGAGGAACATATGTTTTCTCCCCCTTCCCTCTTCTGCTTAACCTATTCACTGTCAACAGCTCAGGATAGGAAAGGATTGAGTTTCCCAGGTGAAAACAAGGTTACTTCTGCAAAACCTCAAATCTGATTAATATGTTACTAATATGTACGTGGCCATGGGCATGCAAGTGCATATGTAAGGATATTTTTATGAATTGGACTTTGCTTCTCCTGTTAAAAGTTGACCCAGTATCAAACTTCTTGTGTACTTTGAGCAATGGTCTGATGTTAGTTTACATAGAAGAAACTGCACTTGGAATTGGTAAACTCTTGAGTTCTTTCTGTTCAGGTCTGACCTGGATGTTCCAGTAGAAACATTTAGTTCCTATTTCTAAGTCTCTGCTAGTTACTAAGATAAGAAATACGTTCATTAAGTTTTCAAATGTTGCCAGAAAAAAGTAATCACTAGTAAATAAATTCTACATGTTTTAATCAGTTACATTTCTCATAGTTGTTGCTTGCCTGGAGTAAGCCTGCACAATGCAAGATTTTGTAAATTTACACCAAATCATAAAGCATATATCATATATCACAAATCATTATCATCATTAATTCACAAACGATGAGTTTGAGCATGATAGCAAGCATTCTTCAATTGATTTTTTGTTACACTTACTAGTTTTACGTAATAGATATGGCTGGGAAGGAAAAGAATCAGGCAGCTGGGCACTTCAGTTTGCTTAGGAGAAAAGTGGATCCGACCCCATTTTTTTGTCAATTTTGGAAATGAAAATTCCAGACTTTTTAATAGGGAGCGAGAAAATGTGCAAGGTTTTTTATGCTCCAAAATGACATTTTCTTTCTGCACATGCTGATGTGCAAGAACTTTCAGCATCCCTTACAACTGTATGCACAGAACCGGAGACAGGAGGTATTTGTTACACTGGATTTTAATTACTTCCAAAGGTGTACTTGTTTGTATCATATTTGTGATGTTAGGTTTGTCTGTGAACTGTACAAAGTCCTTATCTCCTTGTCAGCAGATGATATTCTTGCACTGGAGGAACAGACCTCTCTGGTAAAACAGAGAGGGTTCATTCACATTTTTTCAGCCCTCCGGCAGGTAGTACTATCTCAGCTCTTTTTGAAGGTTTACCATTTGCATCTATTCTTTTCCTCGTAGAGAATATTACTCATACACAGCTAACATGAGGGGAATTTACCAGCAACCTCCTGATCCAGAAACAGAAAAGCCTGTACTGTAACAAAAGCACTTCCTAGTGAGTACAGTACTGGGTGAAGAGTCAGTACCATTACCTGTCACCAACTTTTCAAAGGTGTGTTTATGGTGGAATTTCTAGAAACTTCTGCACTGAGGCAGTTTTTCTCCCTACAAGACAACTAGCCAGCTGTTTAAAGAAGAAAGCAACACGGCAGGCAAACACTGTAGAATAATGTTGTAAGTGCTCCTTCTAGCAATGGCTTGTGACTAGCTCTTGTTGTATATCAGTCTTGTGATTGATTTGAAGGGCAGAGGTTGCAGATATTTTAATTTCAGCTTGCTGATTACACTTGTTATGCAGATGGTGAAGATTAGAATAAATCATTTTGTGAAAATGAGTTTAAAAATAAAATTAACCAGACAAGCTTTTACAGCTTTTTACCAGAAAAGATTTTACAGCTTTTCAATAGCTGTAAAAATTTTGTCATTCACTAAATATCACACTTGCTTTAATTATGTCTCGCACTGAAGTGTTTCAGCCATCATTAACTAGAAATGGCAATGCAATAGATGACAGTACATATCTCCCAGTTCTTAAAGGTAGAGGAATCCATGGAAAGATTAAGAGCTTTACCTTGTGTGACCTCAGAGACTCCACTTGGTATAAGAACAAAAACATGAGAGGCTGCTGCTAAAGGACTGAGAACACACTATCATCTATACCCACAGACAGAAAGAAACACAGAACAAGAAGTAACAGACAAATAGCAGCAAGGAAACTTCAGGTGGACATGAGGCAGTACCTCTGCACTCAAAAGACAATTAAGGACTGGAAGAGGCAGTCTCCATTGTCCAACCATACCATCCACTTTCTTCCATCAGCAAAGCAAATCAAACCAAGTCTTCCAATATATGTGCAGTCTTTAATTGTATGTGCTGATGAAGAGGTTGTCAGGAAGATCTCAAAGATACTATATACATACTGGTCTTAGGAGAAAATATGTCCAAAGACCTACAATAAGAGAAAGGCTACCGCATAAACTTGTGTTTATCAAGACCCAGAAACAAGCCTTAAGAATCATTGGAAATTTCCTTTCTCTGTTTTTATGATTTTAATCTTTGGCTTCCTCCTATTTTTAGTTTAGGTAAGAATTGGTCATAGAAAGTCTTTCTGAAAATCTGATCGGATCTTCACAAAGACTTTTCCCGTAAATTTAGCTACAACTTCAGAATTAAACCTAGAATTTGGTTGGCATGACAAGTGAGCCAACATTATATTGCCAAAATATATCATTTTATCTTTTCTGCACACCTTTTTAATTATATGTCAACTTCTGAAATAATTATAAGGGGCTCTAGCTGTAGATTGGAGCTGGTTTTCCAAGAAATTCTACTTAAGTCAGAGCATTTCTGTGGAGTCAATTATTCTGCTCAGTCAGATCAGATCAAGTCAGGTCATACACATCTAAACATAGACTTTAGACTCTGAAGCTGCAGAATTTAATAATGTGTATTCCTATAGACTGTTACTGATATCTGCTTCAAAGATTCAACAACAAAAGAAAGAAATAAACTTCCTGAATGTTTAGTTTTAGTTTTATATTTTTATGTTCAACATTTTTCTTTTTATTCAGATATTCAAAACACACAACTAAAAATAAAAGCAAGTGACATATGGCAATTTTTTCTATATCTCAAAAAAATAATTGGGAATTTTACATTTATTTATACAGCTATGTAACACACTATTAAAAAAAAAACAACAACAAACAAACAGAAACAAACAAACAAAAAAAAAACCTACAGAAAAACCCAACCAAATCACTATCAGCCTAATCTAAATTAGTCTCTCATTCTCTAAACATTTTTGAGAAGCCTATGTCAATAAAATAGTCAGGAATAACACCAGGAAGGTGAGTTTTACCGGTTAAAGGATTAAGGCATATTTGAATGGCTACTTTTGTGAAATAACAGCCTTGGTTCTCTAAAAACCAGATCTAAAAACAGATTGCTGTTTGCTACTAATGGGTGCCTTGAGCAGCATTACAGCAAATTGCTTTCCTTGATGGTATAAACTGAATACACAAAAACCATGAACACTTAGTTAAAATGTTAGCACATCAAAAGTCACTAAAGGAAAATAACTGCTTTCCAGAGAAGCGCTTTGTATGATCATAACTGAACTATTTCTGCTTTAGTGAACTTGTTCCACACAAGGGGGAGAAGTAGAACCCGATTCCCTACTGTCATGCTCATTGCATAGCCATTCTGCAGCCCAGCAAACAAGTGTCGGCTGGGTCATCACAGTGGCAGGAACAACTTCATGTTTGGCCGTCAGGCTGCAGGATCTAGTGTGGAACCCAATTAAGTCTAGACAGATCCAGCTCTTGCCCCTGTTTGGACTTCCGAATACAATGTCTGTCCACAGAAATAGGGCTGAAGGTCTGTTTTGGTTATACCTCTCCTGCCTGACTTGGCTAGTTTAGCTTATACTGTAACTGCACTAGGAGATGCCCAGGGTCTACGAAGTACTACAGGAGGGTAGAATCTATCAGGAGATGATCTCATACCAACTGGATGAACATTATCTATGGAACAAATGAACTCAAAAGAATTGCAGAACATATTTGAGTTTTAAACCTGTAATATTTCATTGATGCAGCATGAAATACAAGGAAAGGAAGATTCTGGCCCTTATGATCAGACAGCTTTACACATTTTCATAACCTGTTTTCAAAAATATAACTCTCTATATTCTGATACCATTTATGTTTGTCTTCTGTTTCAAAAGAGAAATTCAATCCTTTCAAAAGGCATAAAGAAAAATAAAAATTCTATTTGGCTTACTGTAGATCTCAATATAAACAAACTATAAGCACTGGGCCTGCAAAATATTTCAAATGCTGTTGTCCTTTGCCTAGATTACCAGCAACGGTAACAATCAATACTTCTAACTATATACATTTTGGATATAATTTCACAGTCACATAGCCATACAGATTCACCCAAAACGGGCAGTTTCACCTGAAGCACTTTACAGACCAAATCACTTTCTTAAAGATTAAATAAATGTACAGCATTTAGGCTATGTGTTTTCTTTGCTTTCTGGATTCCACTTGGACTGAAGAACAAAATGTGGGAACATTTCAATCAATTGGTCTCAGATTGGTAAAAGATTACAACTTATCCTTCTTTCCTGATCACTCCATTAGGTTTTGGCAATGAAAATCGTTACTACTCCTATCCTTTCCTGTCTGCTGCATCAGCAGTAATTATTCACCACTGAATGAAGAGCATTATAGTAGCCTGGTGTTTTTATGACCACTTTCTCCCCTGCATTATGATGATTATGTATCAAGCAAAGATGCCAGAGAATAGGTAGGAGAGGATTCAATATGAGAACTTCTACATCTAGTTCAATGCCAGATCTTATTATTTGGCAGCATTAATTAGAGATAGGAAAGAAAGAAATTATTTTGGTTTACGTAGTTTTCCTTGATGTGTAAGACTGAAACCATGTCCCTGTACGGTGAAATGAGCTGCAATGCACAGTATAGCTGTCCTGCTTTTCTTAAATACTTCGTACTATTACAGTCCATGGCCCTTCACAAAGCTACCTGAGGCCACAAAAAAAAATATGCAGTATCTTCTCGGAAGACAAATGTGGGGGTTTAGTGATTATTTTTTCATAAGGTAATTTTAATAATTATATTTGCAATAAAATGAGTGGTACAATAAGCACTTTTTTTTTTTCTATATTTTTATTTTCAGCATAGAATTTCCTCAAAACTCTGGTCCATGCTGCAAAGGTATATTTCCAGAAACTTCCTTATGTCCCTAAAATTATAAATAAAAACCTGATGTGAGCTAGTACAGCCCAGTTTTTGTCTGGTCCAAATTAAATGTGCTTTCCCAAACAACAGAATTCTCTCAAGCAAAGATAGTGCTGACAAATTAACAGTGGATTCCAGTGCTACATAAGCTGGAATTCTGGAGGGAGGAAGTTCTTTACTCAGTTGAAGAGGCTTGGGTTAGAGACCAATTGAGCAGACTGGACATCTACAAATCTATGGGCCCTGATGGGATACACCCACAAGTCATGAGGGAGATGGCAGAGGTCATTGCTAGACCACTCTCCATAATTTTTGAAAGGTCCTGGAGAACAGAATTACCTGAGGACTGGAGAAAGGCAAATGTTGTCCCAGTCTTCAAAAAGGGCAAAAAAGAGGACCCGGGTAACTACAGGCCTGTCAGCCTCACCTCCATTCCTGGAAAGGTGACAGAACAACTTGTCCTTGCTGCCATCGCTTAAGCATCTGGAGGAAAGAAGGCATATCACAAGTAGTCAACATGGATTCCATAAGGGGAAGTCATGTTGACTAATCTGATAGCCTTTTATGAAGATATAAGTAGATGGATGAGGAAAGTGCAGTAGATGTGATATACCTTGACTTCAGCAAGGCTTTTGATATTGTCTCCCATGGGATCCTCACAGCCAAGCTTAAGAAGTGTGGATGGAGTCATGGTGTGTCGCTTATCTGACATTTGCGGAGGAGAAGAAAGAGTGAAAAGAGACGACTTTCTTCACCAAGATGCCAAGAAGCCCTTATTTATTAATTTACAGCTCTTTTTATACCCTTTTATCCTCAAGGTAATTGGACAAGAAGCCAGCCACCCCTTGGGGTGATTAGCTGGGGTGCCATAGCACCCACAATCAAGACATCTCTCTATCGTTATACAAACAGCTGCCACCAAGGTCACAGCTGGTGTGAGTCTTTGTGATCCCACGAGAAGGAAAATTCCAAGCAGTAGTTATTTTAGTATCCACAATGGTGCAGTGAGATGGATTGGGAAGTGGCTAAAGAGCAAAGCCCAGAGAGTTGTGGTCAGTGGAGCAGAGTGTGGCTGGAGGCCTATGACTAGTGGCGTCCCCCAAGGGTCAGTGCGTGGTCCAATATTATTCAATAAATTCATCAGTGACCTGGATGAGGGGGTAGAGAGCACCCTCAGCAAGTTTGCTGATGACACCAAACTGGGAGGAGTGG
>JAABPQ010021506.1:12852-23628 GCA_033439865.1 Alcedo quadribrachys
TCCCTCCAGCCTTTTGATAGCACCACTCAGCTTGCTGTGATCTGCAAACTTGCTGATGGTCCTCTCTGGAAGTTTCCATTGTCAGTATCATTAATTAAGATATTAAATAGTACAGGTCCCAGTACAGACCCCTGAAAGACACCACTTGTCACTGTTCTTCATCTGGACATCGAGACATTGACCACCACTCTCTGGATGTGACCATCCAGTCAATTCCTTGTCCACTGTACAGTCCACCCATTAAATCCATATCTCTCCAACTTGGTGAGTAGGATATTGTGGGGGACAGTGTCAATAGCTTTGCAGAAGTCCATATAGATCACATCTACAGGTTGTCCCTTGTCCATGGATGTAGTCACCTTATCATAGAAAGCCACTAGATTTATCAGGCAGGACCTGCTCTTGATGAAGTAATGTTTTCTGTCCTTCATCACCCCACTGCCTTCTATTTGACCTGTTAGACCCATTAGATTTAGTCTAGATTCAGATTTCAGTGCCCTTCTACTAGCATATAGGAATTTTGGTATAATCTTCCTTTGTTCTTGCCATATTAAATTTAATTTGAATTTGAAACTTGGCTTTCTGTCTGGACAAATTTTGTTTTGAGGTGTCTGTGTTTTGAAGAAAAATTAATGGAGTCTGTGTGTGAATAAATATATGAATGTTTCAAGCCATTTCCAGTTGAGGACTCCGGGTATGATACTCTCTGAGGATTGCTGGTAATTTTCCATGCAAATGCTCTATTGTTTTATAACATAGTAAAGTTTACACAACAATTCCACATAGAAGCACTAACTCTAATTTTTTTATTATGTAGAGCAACCGGTAGTCAGGTCTATGTGTTGTTCTACCACACTGGTCCAATAGAAGAATGACTGGAAAACCTGGGGAAATTTGGAATATACTGCTTTTATGTATTGCTCAGTGATGGGAGTGAATTTGCAGTAACTCTCTATTGTGTTCATAATGTACTTTCTCTTTTGATCTTAGCATGGATAGATCTTTTCCATGGTATCTTTAACAGCCACTAAACAAAGTTCCTGTAATTATATATAGCCGACACACCCACAGAAAAATTAAGCCATCTTTCTCAGTGACCAGATTCAGGGCAGGTAAGACTACACTAGGGAAGGGATCTGTGGCAAAAAGGACTGACAAAAAGCTCTTTTGAGGGTTTTTTTGAAGCTGGGTGAAGCCCTTTGCTTGTGCTGTGGCTGCCCATTTGTGGACAGGCTGCTGGGTGGAGCTGGAACACCCATGGTAAAATTAAACCATCTATTAATCATCTACTAATCTAGAGTGGCACCACCCGCAGTTGATCAGCCCACCAGCCTTTAAGAAGTCTTGGGGAGAGCAGAACTAGTTCTACAAAGCACAGGGTGAGCAAAAAAGGGTTGTGGGTCCCTCTGTGGGGGCTCCAGCTGCCTGCAGCACATACAGCAGGGCACTGACCTCTGCCAGTGTACAAGGGAAGCTCAAACCCTCTAAGTGGTCAGTGATGCTCATCTCAACTGCCCCTAAAGTTGCAAGGTGTTGGTTGCTATAGAGGTCCAGACATAGTTGCTTCCAGATTGAAACTGCTGCTAGAAAAGCTGTGGGCACCCAGACAGAGGCCCAACACAAACATGTCGGTGCTCAGGCCTCTGGCTGAAAAGGAGCCTCGCATTGGCAATGGCGGGTAGTGGTGACAACAGCTGTGTCAGATGTGGCCAGGAGAATGATCTTGCTCGGTCAGGTTGCTGATCTCCTAGGACAAGTGACTGAGCTAAAGGATGAAGTGAAGAGGTTGAGGAGTATCAGGGAATGTGAGAGGGAGATTGACAGGTGGTAGACCCACTCCCTGAGAGAAAGGAAACAGGTTGAGGCCTCACAGAAACCAGAGAATCCCCTCCCCTCTTGTAACCAGGCAGTAGGAGGGGACCTCAGAGAAGAGGGAGAATGGAAACAGGTCCCTGCTCAGGGAAGCAGGAGAACCCCCTCCCAGTTTCCATCACCTCCCCCTTTACCCTTGCAGACAGGTATGAGGCCCTGAAGGAGGAACAGGCTGTAGGAGAGAAGGATGGTTCACCTGAGTCAGAATGTCAGAAACATCAAGACGTCATAGACCCAGCATTACAACTGGCTCCAAAATGAAAAGTAGATGGGTCATTGTTTTGGGTGATTCTGCTGAGAGATGCTGAGGGCCCAATATGCCACCCTGACCCACTACAAAGGGAAGTCTGCTGCCTCCCTGGGGCATGGCTTAGGGATGTCTTAGACAAACTTCCTGCCATAGTAAAGCCTCTGTTTTATTATTACCCCTAAATTATTGCCCCCTTTTAGTATTTCAGGTGGTTAGTTATGAAGTGGGTAGAAGAAGTCCAAAATCAATTAAAAAAAATATTTTAGAGCCTTGGCATAGATACTTAAGGTATCATGAACACAAGTTGTGTTCTCCTCTATCCCTTCAGTGGCAACTGTGAATGAGGAAATCAACAGAAAAAGGCAATAGGTCAACTCATGGCTCTGGGACTGGTGTTACCGGCAGGGCTCTGGGTTTTTTGGTCGTGGGCTGCTATATGAGACACCTGGCCTGCTGGTGGCAGGAGAGATGCACTTGTCTCAGAGGGGGAAAAGGATCTTGGGGCAGGAGTTATCAGGAATCATTGACAAGGCTTTAAAACAGATAGGAAGGGGGAAGGAGAGATAACTGGGCCTATTGACATTTTAGATAACCAGAGGGTCTTCCCCCCCTTCAAGGCTGAAAACTTTATACTTGACTTCATCCCTCAAATGTTTATACACCAATGCACGTAGAATGGGGAATAAACAGGAGGAGTTAGAAATCCTTGTGGGGTCATGTGATTATGACCTGGTGGCAATTACAGAAACATGGTGGGACAGCTCACATGACTGGAATGTGGTCATAGATGGCTATGTCCTTTTCAGGAAAGACAGGTCATCAAAGCTAGGTGGTGGAGTTGCTCTTTACATGAGGCAGCAACTGGAATGTCTTCAGTTCTGTGCAGGGGTGGATGAGGGGCAAGTTGACAGCTTGTGGGTATGAATTAAGGGGCAGGCTGGCATGGGTGATACAGTTGTGTCTATTACAGGCCACCTGATCAGGATCAGGAAGTTGATGAGGCCTTCTACAAGTAGCTAACATCAGCCTCGCAATCACAGACCCTGGTTCTCATGGGGGATTTTAACTATCCAGATATTTCTGGAAGGGCTATTCAGAGAGCTATCCACAGTCCAGGATGTTCTTCCAATGCATTGATGATAACTTCTTGATGCAAATGGTGGAGAAGCCAACTAGGTGGGGATCAATGCTGGATCTTATCCTCACTAACAAGGAGGGTCAGATTGAAGCAGTGAAAGTTGAGGGCAACCTCGGCCTTAGTGATCACAAGATGGTGGAATTCAAGATCTTGTCTGTCAGGAACAGGATATCAAGCAGGACTACAACCCTGGATTTCAGGAGGGCCAACTTTGACTTTTTCAATCTGGGTGAAATCTCATGGGACAGGTACTAGAGGGCAGAGGGGCCCAGGATAGTTGGTTAACAATTAAGGACCTCCTCTTCCAAGTTCAAGATCAGTGAATCCAAACAAGCGGAAAAATGAGAAAGGGAGCCAGGAGACCTGCTTGGTTAAGTAAGAAACTGCTAAACAAACTTAAATGGAAGAAGAGAGTCTATAATCATGAAAGGAGGGGCTGGCCACCTGGGAGGAGTATAGGACTGTTGTCAAGGGATGTAGGAAGGTAACTAGGATGACTAAGGCCTTCTTTGTCTCTGTCTATACAGCTGGAAATAATCCTCAGTAGCCCCTGACACCTGAGGCACCAGAGGATAGCATGAGAAAGGAGTCTTACTTGGTTGATAAGAACTGGGTTAAAGAACAGTTGAGTAATCTGGACATCCATAAGTCCATGGGTCCTGGTGGCATGCACCCACGGGTGCTGAGGGAGCTGTCACAGGTCATTGCCAGACCACTCTCCACCACCTGCAATAAGTCATGGCAGACAGGAGAGGTGCCTGGGGGCTGGAGAACGGCAAACAGAGAGAGAGTTGTGGTTAATGGAATGGAGTCTAGTTGGAGGGCTGTAACTAGTGGGGTCCCACAGGGTCAGTGATGGGACCAGTTCTGTTCAACATAGTCATCAATGAAACTGGATGAGGACACAGAGTGCACTGTCAGCAAGTCTGCTGATGGCACCAAAGTGGGTGGAGTGGCTGACACAGCAGAGGCTGTGCTGCCATTCAGCAAGATTTGGACAGGTTGGAAGGCTGGACAGGCACAAGTTTAATGGAATTCAACAACGGCAGTGTAGAGTCTTGCAGCTGGGAAAGAACAAGCCCAGGTATCAGTATAGACTGAGTACTGACCTGTTGGAGGACAGCAAAGGGGGAAAGGAACTGGGGGTTCTAGCTGATGGGAGGCTGACCATGAGCCAGCAATGTGCTCTTGTCAAAGATGACCAATGCCATTCTGGAGTGTATTAAAAGGGGTGTGGCTAGTAGGTTGACAGAAGTTCTCTTGCCCTTCTACTCTGCCCTGGTAAGACCACATCTGGAGTACTGTGTCGAGTTCTAGGCCCCCCAGTTCAAGAGGGACATAGAGTCACAGAATCATAGAAGCACAGAATCACAGAATGTTAGGGATTGGAAAGGACCTAGAAGATCATCTAGACCAACCCCCCTGCCTGAGCAGGATCACCTAGACCAAGTCACCCAGGAACACATCCAGTCAGGTCTTAAGTGTCTCCAGAGATGGAGACTCCACAACCTCCTTGGGCAGCCTGTTCCAGAGCTTCATCACCCTCACTGGGAAAAATGTTTTTCCTTGTGTTGACCCTAAACTCTTGTGCTCCAACTTACTCCCACTGCCTCTTGTCCTGTCATTGGATGACATTGAGAAAAGTCTGGCTCCATCCTCCCTACACTCACGTTTAAAATATTGATAGACACTGATGAGGTCCCCCCTCAGTGTTCTCTTCTCCAGGTTAAAGAGCCCCAGCTCTTTCAGCTTCTCCTCATAAGGGAGATGCTCCACTCCCTACAGCATCTTGGTAGCCTTGCGCTGGACTCTCTCCAGTCTTTCCTGAACTGAGGTGCCAAAAACTGGACACAGTACTCGAAGTGGGGTCTCATTAATGCAGAGTAGAGGGGGAGGAGAACCTCCTTGACCTGCTGGACACACTTCTCCTAATGCATCCCAGGATGCCATTGGCCTTTTTGGCATCAAGTGCCCATTGTTGGCTCATAGTCATCCTCTTGTCCACCAGGACCCTCTCAGGTCTCTTTCTCCAGAGCTGCTCTCCAATAGATCAGCCCCCAGCCTTTACTGATACATGGGATTGTTCCTCCTCTTGTTAAATTTCATTAAATTTCTCCTTTAAATTTCAAACATAGAATTGCTTGAGAGAGTCCAGCACAGAGCCACAAAGATGATTAAGGGAGTGGAGCATTTCTCTTCTGAGGAAAGTCTGAGGATACTGGGGCTCTTTAGCTTGGAGAAAAGGAGACTGAGGGATGACCTCATCAATGTTTATAAATATATAAAGGGTGAATGCCAGCAGGATGGAGCCAGGCAGTTCTTGGTGATGCCCATGACAGGACAAGGGGTAATGGATGGAAGATGAGGCATAGGAAGTTTCATGTAAACATGATGAGGAATTTTTTCACAGTGAGGGTGATGGGACACTGGAACAGGTTGCCCAGGGGGGTTGTATCATGTCCTTCTCTGGAGACATTCAAGACCTGCCTGGATGCATTCTTGGGTGACTTAGTCTAGGTGATCCTTCTCCAGCAGGGAGGTTGAACTAGATTGTATTTCAAGGTCTCATAAAACCCCTGACAGTCTGTGATTCTGTGATATACCATGGAGTCAGCTGAATGCTAGTTGATAGTAATGCAAGCTTTTTTGATACTGCGGTGGAGGTGAAATCATATGAGAACACACTTAGACGTATGTATGTAACAGACCAAACAGCAATGAAAAATTACGTGATTCCTAGGAACCCCATTAGATTAAACAGAGAAAGGATAAGGTGGAGGAATACAGGACTGAGAAGTCTTCATCTCTCTTCTTTCAATCAATACAAAAGGAAGAGTCTTTGTCTCTATGGTCTAATCTCACCCTAGTTTCTCTACATCCAAATGAAAAGAGGGCAAATTCTCGGCTTTTTTGAAAAATAAAAATAAAAATATTGCTGTGCTAAGTCCCCTCTGTTATAAACCTCATGGAAGCTTCACTGGAAGAAGGCAAATAGTTGCCTCAGATTATTTTCTAGGCATTGCAGTAAATATTTAATATTTGCTTATTTTGTACATTGATTTTGCTTTTAATTGTTTTTACCAAGGAGAAGTTTGTTATTTTAAGCATAAACTAGCAAGTAGATATATGTTCCATTGGCATCAGAAGAGCAGAGAACACAGTACCAAGTGAAGGCAGAACAGGACAGGATGTGGTGGAAAATCCTTGAGATTTATTGGTGCGGAACATACTTCATGGATAAAAACAGTGCAAGTTCTGAGCAGTGCTGGCCCAGATTCAAAGAGTGAAGGCCAGCTTGAACAGCAGCTGAGGTTATTTTTGTGTGTGTTCATATGGTCTTAAAATTCAGACAATTTGGCGATCTCCAATTGTGCAATAGTTAGGCACTGTAGATGCATGGTTTGAATTTTTCACTGTCACCACATCTCTCTTTTTTGTTGGTAAACCTCAGGTTTTCTTGTTACAGATTTCTCTATAATATCCTTAAACTATGGAAATTTTTTTCTCTATAACAGTGTGAACACTATGGCCCTAAACACAAGGAGACCTTCTTCTCTTCCTGGGATCTAATGCCAGGGAAAGATTAAGCTAGTTAATTAATAAAAACTCATGGGAAAATTTGCAACAGATCCAACCAGGGTGCTAATAACATTGGTCAAAGACAGGGAAATGAAAAGATAAAACAGTGAAAAATCTTGTTATTTAAACATGCTTATATCTAATTATATCACTAAAATTATATCCAAAAGAGCTGGGACGCTGCTGTATCTGACCTCAGTAATCCACTTGCTAGAAACCATAGCCTCTGTCTCCAGCATCTGCATATGGCAACTGCAGCCCTAACAGCACTTGTCCATCTCCAGAGCCTGTATGGGTTGACAGGCTGGAAAGTTGCTTCTGTAACTCTGAAGACTTGAGGGGACTCTTATATTTTCAATTTGCTTTGCTTTTCCAAGCTTTAATTTAAAACATGGTGCTTTGGAATGATGTTAGGTATAAATATGGAAGAATATAAATGTGATCAATTAAAATGTATACACTCTGTCCCTACCCCAGAAAACAGCAAATAGATTTTTTTAGTTAGATCACACTCTTGCAAATCCAAAATATATGTACTGTTCCATACCTAAGCTACATGTACATTCCCCAGGGCCATGTGCTCTGAATATATAGTCATATTTAGAAGTCACTACTTGATACTGGTGTATTTATTTACCCTAGAGATAACTGGCTTGTTAGTTACAATTTCCTCACTGCTAAAAAAGTCCTAGTATTTATACATAAGGAGCTTGCTAACTTCCTTCATGGTTTGAATGACCTGGTTGCTCAAAATAGGACACTGAGTAGAGTTGGTCACAGAGGAAATCTTTCCTGGTTCCATGTCTCTAAGTGTTTAAGTTCTCTGGCCTTCATAAGACTTCAAGAAAAGCTTCAATTTATATTCCCTTTGAGACCTTGCTGTATACGAGCTTTAAATGTTGCATAACAGTTTGTTTACCAAGTGGCGTCACAGACCTATTATATTAATAATAGGGAGAGTGCTTCCCAAACCTGACACATTTATCTGAAGAACATCTTAAGATAGGTAGGAAAATAATGTTACTTTCACTTTACTGACATTCATGGTGTACTGCAGGATGTAAGTAAAAGAGAGAACAGATTGCTTGGGTAGGAGGGGTCAGTGCAGCCATGTCTCCACTTCTTCCTGGGGTTTGCAGCATGTACATGAGATTATCTCTCTTGGTACCCCTGTTGATGCTTGAAATTGGACAGTTATTTCCCATTTGTTTTACACTTTCAGAATATATCTGGTGCAAGAAGCATTTGAATATTTGTTTTTTGGTTTTTTTTTTAATCTGTTATTGAAAATGAAAACCATCAGAAAAGCCCAAGGACACCATAGGAAACGGTGCCAGGTCATCGTCCTGCCTCCTTAAGAGCCTGGGACCAGCTCTACTGCTGTCCTTTGAAGGAGAGGGGAGATGTGCAACCTTCCCCCTGGTTAAAATGGGTATTTTAACCTCTTATCAAGTTTCAAGCAGACAAAAACAGTTCAGCACATCAGGGCAGCTTTCAGGTGACCTAAGAGTATTAACCAGCAATAGAAAACTGAATACATGTCATCTTCAGTATCCCAGTTGCCCCTGCTTTCCTTAGAGGCCTGTTTCTAGTGCCATGCTGTGGTGTACAAATCCAGCTACTTTGGCCATGATTGTTTTCCCTGGCATTTGTTTGAAGTCTACTGAGTTCATAGGTGCTACTGCTGATGCACACTAGCTGCTCAGGAGCTAACAACAGATGATCTGTAAATACATGTTTTTACATTCATTGCCTCTTGAGTATAACATATATGAAAATGTGTAAGTGTCCTCCCTTTCAATTTTCCTCCTTAATGCTTATTTAATTGAACAGATAAAATCTGTTTTAAAAATATTCTTATCCTTATAATATAAAACAATCTGCATAATTAATTGCTTAAACAATTAGAAAAAAACTTTGATCTGTTAAGTGCTTTACAGTAGTTGTGTTCACACAGCAAGAGCTGATAACTAAGAAAAATAATAAGAAAGAAGGTGAATGAGGACAGTCAGCCAGAGAGACAAACATAAAAGAGTATTAATGGACTGGAGAGGAATAGGAGTGATAATGTGGAGTGACAGACACTTTGGAGAGACCTTACTCCAAAAGTAAAATAATACAAATTATGGAGTATTGGAATCAGACAGACATGCACAGAAGTGAATGGGCAGAGCATCCAGAAAGGAGCAGCAATCATTTAGCACAGATTTAAACTCAGACAAAGTTCAAGCAGAAAAAGATAATAGTGGTTCTCACTTTCAAAAAAAAAAAAAAAAGTGCCATTTTCTTTAATATATATAATCTTGTCTGTAATTGCATATCATGTAAATGATGTGTAGATGATATAGCTGTTAATGTTATACATTTTTAAGTAGACTGTGAAAAAACTGTGATCATGCAGTACAAAATACTATTAGAAATCACTGTGACTCTAAATATTTTATTTTATTTAAAAAAATAAAAAATAAAAAAGAAGGATAAAATCTCATCCTTTTCTCATACCAGGCCAGATCAAGAACATCTTCAGGAGAATCCATGGAATTGCACTTATGCAAAACTGACAGTATCATGTTCTGAATCTTAGGCTGTTATGATGTTATGAGGATCATTTCAGTTCAGTGTGAAATTGTTCAGCGATGATTTCAGTCCTGTACTCTGTAGAAGGTTACCAGGCTAAGCCTTATACTCGGTAAGTATCCATTTCAGTGAAATAGGAGGCAGAGGAGTGACATGTCATACCCAGGTCTAAAGTCAGAACTGCCCTTCCCACAGGATTAGGGAAAATCTACTTTCATGTGTATAAGATTCCAAATTTAAACATTTTTCAGTATATCAAAACATCAAACTGTGAACTCAGAAACAAAAGGTTGTTTTCTTTTCAGGTAACTTCTCTAAAGCAATTAACTAATACAAAGATTTGCTGAAAAAAGGAAAATGCAAGATTTTTGAAACTATAAATATGAATATAAACAATGTCAGAAATCTTTCTTTTTGTATCAACCTTTCATGTTGATTCCTAATTTGCCATGTCATTGAACCAAATCTCTGATCAAAAAGCTACAGGGAGAGACTAATTTGAGTGGCTGAACTTGAATACAATGAATTGTCTGCTAACCTTAAGTGTTCACTTTCTTCAAGTTGCATGCTATCCTCTAGATGTCTTCTAGATTTCTCCAGATTAATATGTATAAACATCCTATCCTGCGTTAAAAAGTGACACAGATATCAGAGCTTTACAGTCATTTCTAGATGATAGTGCAGTATCTGTAACTCTTTTGAAAATATAGTTTGGTAATATTGACACCTTTGGTTTTGTAGTAGAAAAGGCCAAACTGTTTTCTATTGCCCAATACAGAAGTCCCAAAGTTTCATTTATAATTAGAATTGCGGTGTTATTGGGAAAAGAAATAGACTTATGATGCTTCCTTTAATGCTGATAACAATTATATCTGCATATATTTCACAGAGAAAAGCTGATTTTATAGTCTGTATCAATAGCATGTATATAATGAGGTTCAGGAGTAAAGTGCTTTAAATACATATCCTCTCTGTCTACTTGCTTCACCTGACCTTGCAGAAAGAGATAAGGCTGTGAAAACATTAAGACCTAATTCTAACTGCTTTGAGTCCATAATTACTAGGGGATGGTATGGTGCTGAAAAGTCGCCAAATTACCTGTAAAAACAAAGCAATCACTCTTACCATTGTTAGTCTACCATCTCCTTCCATCGTCACATAGTGATTAAACTGGTGACTACCAACTGTCAATTGCCTCTATTTTTCATCCTTTCCTACATAATTATATCTGTCAATATTACATTAACTAAATAATGCACTAGGACTCTTAATTCACAATTTTAAATCTTCAAAATTAGGCTAATAGTTTTTTTACTAGAAAATAATTGAAGTAAATTGCAAACAAGATATGTTGGGGGCG